>APFE030344663.1:41104-111328 GCA_000404065.3 Pinus taeda | reverse complement strand
AATGAATTTTGAAAAATATGTGATGGGGACAAATCAAAGGTTAATGTAAAGTTTTGAAAGCAATGTTGTATGGAAATAGACTTCCTAATGAGGAAAAAGTGAAGGAAAAATTCACAAATGAAATGATGTGTTTAGAGTTGTAAATAACTATTTTCAATTGGGATTTAAAAGTGGATATACATGGAATTTGATTAATAAAATATTTAGATCTTGGGAAAATATTTGTATAAAAATCATAAGGTTAAAAGGTATAAACCCTTAACATATAGCACTAGTATAATAGGCCTTGAAATCAATATTCTACTGGAAGATATGACTATAACACCTTGGAGATCAATGCAATGGATGTAAAATGTATCATAGCAATATTATCACGTGTAATGTAGATTTAATTATTAATGGGAAAAAGTCTATTGAGTTTTAATAATAAGTTTTTTTAACTAATTTTTATTTATGTTAGGATTATAAAATTTATCTTCTTGATTTTTTTTCTTAGTAAAAGTAGTCTATTAATATGTACAGAAAAGATACAAAGAGGACAGAGCCTCGATCAAGTTTATCATAGTATCAACAAAATCTGGACTGCCCCAACATTAGGGAAACTAGTCCAGCGAGAGCATAACCTTCAAAAATGGTAGCAGTTTTGAGACCAGACCCCACAAAAAGACAGTAAGATAATACCCTGACATTTGGTCCAGAAAGGATACCAGCATCCACACAAAGATTATCAAAAACCAAAAAGAACCAGATAGAAGACACTAAGGCAGCCATAGTCGTCCAAGTTCTAACCTCTGTCAGCCTCTGCCGAATCTCTATTTGCCACCTTCTGCTACCTAGAGGCCACGTCATCTTAGTTGTAGTCATCCGGGATGGGTTCCTCAATGATTGGGCAAGCCCACTCATCCACCACATCCGTGGAGGATTTGCCGTGTGGCATTCCACCACCATTGTAAGGCTCTCCCCCATCTCCAGAAGCATCCTGCATAGCTGAACCATCATGACATGAACCACCAGAGGGGCACATGGCAACATAGTTGCCCCCTTCACCATGCAGACATCCACCCAAGTTCGGTCCAAGGGAGGTGAAGAGACTGTCAACCATCACATTTTTACCAGAATCCCTGCAATTGTTGCATTTGAGTGCACCTTCTTATGGCAAGTTGGAGATGTCAACCTGAGAGGCTGATTGAGCGATTTCTTTAGAGAAGGAGATGGAGATAAAAGCGGTAATGACGGGCCTGTTCAGGGAGCTACAGAACCTGAAATGGGTAGAGTGAGGAGCAGGTTGAAGGGGCGGAGGAGAATTGTCAGAATGGACAGCAAATTCATCAAGAACAACACCGAAAGAATGAGCCCAACCTCTCCCACGCCTGGTATTAGGATGTCTGCCCTCTCCAAAAGATTGAGGATGATGCAATTCAGGGGAAGGAGAGGAGGTGGAGCGCTCCACCGGAGGACGAGAGCTTCCTCCCCTGGTTCCTCCCCTACGACTACGCATACAGTGCCTAACCATATTGAATTCACTGGTTGGGCACTCAAAAGGAGTAGAGACCAGAGGGACAAAGGCAGTGGGAGCACTAGCAGTGGGAATAAGAGGCGAAACAGGGCTGATCTGGGTAGAGATTAGAAAGCAGAGAGACGAATGCGAATGATGAAAGCCATTATCGAAATCCACACATCAAACAATCCAGCAGCGACGGCCAGTTGCAGTGTGAAGGCTGGGCTCAAAGGCCTGAGGCAGACAGATGTTGCAGAGCAGTGGAGATGGTGAAGGATTGAAATGAGTTATCTCCATAACCCAACAATGAATAGCTTTTTGCCGAACCAGACCTGTATTGAATGCTGCTTGTAGATAGTAATGAAGGCATTTCAGGGTGATATGGGGAGGGGCACCATCAGACAAGTGGCCCGTCCCCTCACCGCCATTCTTCAGTAATAACATTAATGCCTGAACGTGTCACTCGCATCTGGGTAATTTATCTTCTTGATTTAACATATTAATGTTCTAAGTATTTAATGATGTATACCATTATAACAATATTTATATTATTTATTTACTAACAAGGTACATATGAATATACAATATCAAATCGTTAAAATTTTGAACTAAGGGAGTTAGGATGTTGTTAGAAATAATATCTAGATTCAAGCTCTACAACAGCAAAGAAATGATTTTTCCACATTCGAAAAAGTATGTTGATTTATTATATTCATTTTGTTCATTTGTAGAATATCTAGTTCCATTTTATTACTTATAGATATATAAATATTTGTTTGTTTGTTTCATTAAAAAGACTAAAGAGGGATAAAATTGGAGCACCAAAT
This sequence comes from Pinus taeda, assembly GCA_000404065.3. Taxonomy (NCBI): domain Eukaryota; kingdom Viridiplantae; phylum Streptophyta; class Pinopsida; order Pinales; family Pinaceae; genus Pinus; species Pinus taeda. The sequence continues at coordinate 109,003 of APFE030344663.1, read as the reverse complement.
ACCTTTAAAATTTATATTCAAAGAGTTAGGTTTGAAAGAAAAGAAGGCAACATCTTCAAAATGTTCAACTTGATAACCCCCTTGATCACTACAACTTGATTGGGATTAACATCGTCCAATATCAAGTAATAATAGATGACTAGTCTCTAGTTATTGTAGATATCCCTCATGGTTATAATATCCAAAATATTGGGTATCAATGTGAGCCTTATACTTACCAAATTTTCAATAGAATGTCTCAACAACACTCATAGATGTCATAACATCACCAATTTCGAGATTTGTGTTTTTTCATTTTGATACAAACATTATTAGTACTATCAAGCTTCAAGAATAAGGAAAACTCAAGGAAGTAGCTTTATTAGTAAGACATTTAGAATGTATATTATTGACTAAGGTTAGAAATCAATTTTAATATTTACAAGCTAACTGATTTTTTTAGTTTTTTAATCTTATAGGAAAAATGCTTAATATTAGTAGCTCCAATAATAATCCATTTTCAAGTGATATTGAGAGCATATATCTTGCACTCAAAGCAAAAGATGGTGCTTAGGGTTCTATTCTTATGTGTGGAAAAGATGGAGGAAGATATAGTCAATTATTGATTTATAATGTTGTGGTCAAAAAACTAACATATGAGGAAAATGATTTGAACAAAGAGATTGTTAACATTTATTAAAAGCAACAAGCATTGATTAATTATCTTATAAATACATTTTTAAATGAAGAAGATTGGGTTTTGGATTTGTCTTTAGATTCAAGTAAGATTTATGATATAAGATATTGGAAATCATATTTCAATCTTTATTATTCTTAGTTTATGTTTATTTACACCTTTTTTACTTAATTCTTTCTTTGTAATTGGGGATTAGGTATAAACTAACATGTTCCTTATAAAAATGAAGAAATTGCATAATTGTTGAAATTGACACGCTACAATGCAATTCTATGTAGCATAGAATTAATGCTAGTAAAACTCTTCCACATGAAATGCACAAAGTTGGTTTGAAGAAATGAGATTTTAGTGAATCATGTGTGGCAAAAATGTCAAAGAAACCACAACCACCATTGAAAGGATTGTTAATAAAGGATCACTTTAAACAATTTGCAAACATCAAAGATCCAATGGAAGTGCAAAATGACCCAAGGGAAACACAATATGAAGTCCAATAAAATGATGACATGCCTATTGAGAATGATCAATTTGATATACTTGATATCAGACATTGTTGATTAGTTTTAACATATTCTAAAAAATATATTTAATTTTACAAATTATTGATAAGTTACAATTATAATATTTTGACTTGAGATTTTATAATATGATTAAATATCCTTATATTGTTGTTATATAATAATAATAATAGTAATAATAAAACATCCCCATGGTGGGTGTTCGCATGGGGAGGGGGTGTTGAGTGACGAGCATTTAAGAAAATGTAGCAGAACAACCATCTCATGATGTTCTGCATGTATTATTGTACAATAAAGATTGATGGGGAAGAAGGTTAATCCATAGGAGGGCATCAAGGTGACTATTTTTGTTGTGTGTGTCCTATCAAGGATGATCTATATTGAAACTGTTGTACAAGGGTACCTTGAAGACAATCATGGAATTTGTCGCATAATTAAACCATTACTATGACACAAGGTGGTGGGAGAATTATATAGCTCAATCCCAAGGTAGAGAGTAGCATAATAAAATTGGGTTGATAAACACTCTTCCTGTTGTTTATAATATATTATAAATGCACACCTTATCGACTCTTGAGGGATTTTTGGAGTTACCATAATTGTGAGGCACCGATTAAAAGGGATTATGGGTCAATGTGGGTTCTACGATGGATTTATTTCCACATGTAGGCTTCGTTGTAGTCTTAAGTTAGATACTAACTAGCACCAAGTGTGTCATCCCTAGATCGCTAGAAGCTCTACTAAGGAGATTTAGGTTCGATATCTTATTTGTCTCTATTCTAAACAATGCTTCATTAGTAAACTTATTATTTCCAATGTTTTTCTTGCATATTATGATAATGATGTTTTATTTTTTTTCCTCTCCCTTGGTCTGTTTATTCTAGGTGGTCTATTCCTTCAAATCCACTTTTAAACCTACTTCTCAAAAAAAATCATGCGCCTCGCCAGTATCTCTCTACCTTATTTTCTAAAGGCATATTTTTATTCAAATCTTTTCTTCTCACTTCTATTCCATCTCTCTAATTTATGCTTCTAGTCCACCTCTAGCTTTTCCCATGTCTCTTCTCTTAACCTCATCTCAGACTTCATGCCATCCCTCCCACCTTATGATTTCCTTTTGTATTTTCCCCTCTTCGTCTTTTTCATTTCATAGCCAGACGTCGACTCTCCTCCAATCAATGAGGAGGTAGAAGAGGCTATCATAGCCCTTCTACAACCACTAATACTTCTCCCCTCTCTACTAGCCAAACTCATGCTTAAGTGGTTGTTAGATATGCCATGGCTAGATATAGGGAGGCAAATCATCCCTGAAGTGGTTCAGAGAGTGATCTTTGAAGTTGAAGACCAAGTCAGAGAGGATAGAATAATCATTCCTACCATGCAAATAGATCGATACATTAGGGGTTGGATACCTGCTATAGGAAATTCCACCAAAGCGTTCTATTCCTCCTACATGAAAATCGTTAACCTATATTGGCAGATCAAAAATCTCATGGGAAAGGTACTTGCAAACGATGCAAAACAAGAAATTACCATCTGCATGACTAACCTAATGGACAAAGTGGACTAGTTAAAAAAGAAAGTTTCTTTTCTTGCCAAGGCATTGGCAAACTTTGATTTGTGTTCCTTGCACGATGACAATGAGCCACAACCATTGGACCCAGTGGATTCTCCAACAATGTAATCATTAAGTGAGCCAGATGTTTCAAAAGCTTTCTATGATGGAATTTCCATCGTCATGATTGTTATCTTATGGTTCAGTTTATTTCTTGTTTACAGTTTAAAGGACAATTTAATAGCCTATGAGATATGCAACTATAAAATTTTGAACTTATGCTACTAGTTTAGTTTCCCAGTTGGCATACTAATAGCTTGCAATACTTATCTATGTACATCTTTTTTATAGTAATATAAAAACCATAATCATACCAAAAAATGTATTAAGGTAACAAAATGTTACAAATAATATTTAAAAATACATTTAAAAATATGGGCACCATACATAATTAAATAAAAAATTATATTTTCACAAAAAAATATAGCATTTTTAATATTATTAAAAATGTTATGTTTTTTTTTTTTTTTAATATTGAAGAAAATGGGAAATCAATTAAAAACAACATTGAAAATAAAAATAAATATTTTAGTCCTTGATGGGGTGGGAAATGGTGGTAAGTAGATTTTTGGGGCGAGTTAGCCACCCCACCTCCTCACAGTGCATTTAAGTGGGGGTGGTGTGGCCACCCCCTCACATGCAAAAGCATGTGACCTTTCATTCACAACATTATGTATACAACTAGCCCCCTCTCTAGATTATTCTCCATGTATGAACTCGCCCAACTACTATCTTTATGGTGTTATTATGCCCATCCCCCATTGCAAGTGGGATATCTAGGGAAACTTTACATTGAGAAGTTGGTGCATGAAATTCTTGCCATTTCTCAGGAGACATGTTGTCAGAACCTTTGAACATGACGCAGTATTTGTCCCTGGCCCCAAACGTGTGGAAATCTGATTCCACATTCACCCTGTGATGTGTTATGGCATCTAGTTAAATTTAGGGGAACAACTGCTCAAGTTGGAAAGCAACCTATCATCCTTGAGTGTGAACGTGGATGGTGCTACACGATGGTTGTTGCATAACCCTTTAGACCTAGAGTACTGTAATTTGATATTGCTCCCCACTTCACCTTCATGCCAACAACTCTCACAACACCAAATATCTGAGGTCGTGAAATTCGGGGTAAAATATGAGCCTACTAGTATGAATTTTTTGGATTCTTGTGGTTATCTCATTGTTATTAGTCTTAGTTTTTTGGTAGTTATCCCTAGGGCCTGGTTACATATATTTTGGATCCAAAGCCAACAGTTGCAACTCCATTGGACTCAAAAGACGCATCTGGTTTCTCTGTTTCATGGTTTATTTTCCTCACTTCAGGCTTCTCTACTTAGGCTTCATTCTAGTCCCCAGTCGAATCTGTTTCAAAACATCCCTTACCTCTAGTTTCCTTTATTTGATCTTCCGCTCTCTATCCCCAACACTTCATCCCTCTCTAGGAAAGCACACCTCAGAAGCACATGTGCAACTATGGGGGAGGTCTCGAACCTCAAGGAAGAACCCATTCCCAAGCTAAGGTAGAGGAAGTTGCATCCATATATAATTTGGCTACCCAATTTGGACTTCATGTTGAAATCTACCACCTTGATTCCTTATCCATTGTTGATCGATAAACATTTCCTAATTTTGATATCCTTGATGAGATTTCCCAGTGGGTTCTTGACCTTGGGCACATCAGGGGAAGATGAAAACAATACCTCAATTCTATCACCCTTCATTGGAAGCTCAAGACCCTACTAGCTAGAGTTCTGAGAAAAGTAAGAGGAGTAGTACAACATCTTTGTAGCCTAATCATGCCCATTGATATCAACATTCATGCTTGAGAGTCTTGATGCCATAATAACTCAATTAGGGAGCCACCTACAGTGTCATGAAAAACCACCAGTTCCTCCAGGTACCAGTGCCAAAGATCCTACCCTAGTCACATCGTCATATTCATGATCTTTTATGCTATATTTTTGTAGTCTTTACATATGTAAATTTTTTAGTAGATATGCATGCTTATTTTCAATAGTTGATGTATTTTTCTCAGACTTTATTTCTCATAGGCAGTTAATAGATTTGGTTTCCCTTGTGGAAGATTAAGATTGCTTATGTATGTCCTGGTTGAACTATGAGCATCCGAGTGTTATAAGAGTTTTTTTTTTTCGAGGAATATATATATATATATAATTATATATATAAATAATTTAAAAATAGGCATTGAAAAAAATGATATTTTATAAATAAGAAGTTTCAAAACATCAAAAAAGTACTTCAGTAAAAGAGGGTGTTGAAATGGTGATAAAAAAATAGTGATTAAATGTAGCTTCTAAAAACACAAAAACTCTAGAAAGTTCTTATTAAGTTGGTAACTACATTTGTAGGCTAGGCTTTTTCAACGTTCTTCTACAAAGCATCTTCATTTTTCTTATGTAGAGTGCTTTGCCATAGTGACCACAACCTAGAATCAATTATGCCAAAATAAAATTTATTTCATCTTCACGAGCACGACTATGAATAGATTTGACAAGCATAATTCAAGTGAAATGATTGAAATAGATGAATTTATGAATCGAATAAATTTTGTGTATTAACATTTTTTTGTTTGCTAAGTTGTGTGAGTCTTGAGATGACTCCACACTTAACCTTTGGCTCATATGCAATTAGTTCATTCTCCTCTTTGGACTTTAGTCAATATTACCCTTTTTGTTACAAAATGATGACTTTTATTTAAATACAAAGGATGGAAATGTTTTTTACTTGAGAACATCAAGACTTGTTATGTTTGATACAGAAATGCAACACAATGACATATACATATGTAACTGGGTTTTTTATGCCCCTTTAATAAAATCCAGTTTGTTTTTTTCGTTAAAAAAAAAACAAAAACAAAACAAACAAACAAAAAACAAAACAAAATAAAACAAAACTTTTGGATTGAGAAACGTGACCCAAGGGCATCTAAGCTATCAAAATTACTTGAGGATTACATTCAGTCTGGGCCACACCAACCCTTAACATGGTTAAATTTTTTCCCACTAAATTTTAAACCAGTGTTTTTCACATCACAGGGTGCCTTAACAATATATCACATCATCATTTATTCTACGAGTAGTCTAACTAAGCAGAGGAGTTGCCCGGAAAGTTATGGAAATTCCGGTTATATTTAGAGAAAAACTGGTAAGGATTTTTGCAAATCCAAGTTATAGTTATTAAACTTCAAAATTTTAGGTGTCCTAGACGTTTTTGATGGTGCTGAATCTATTTCCACCATCAAAAACACAAAACAAACATTGCCTTTACAAGATTTTTTGAAATTTTTTACCCGAATTCTGGCCACTTTTAGCCGTCTATGCAATTCCTCCACCTCATTAAACCACTGCTTTATTCTACGCTTTATGGACAATTCACCCTGTTATCATTATCTTCCATCTCAAATAATTAATAAATACATTCATTTAAATCAACTCATTAACAATAACCAACGGAAAAAATATAATATATATATTAAATTAAAAATTTTAATGGTTTTCGCTTAGTACACCACTTATATTTTCTCTTTAATCGACTCCAACAAATGCCTATAGTTCAATTTGTATTTACAATATGTAAAATACTAGCTAAAGCATGAAGACTACATTCTAGAAGTCAAGACTTGGTCACTACGTTCCAAAGGTTGATACCTTATGACACGATAAGATGATCCACTCCATCTACTACGACGACTTTGAATTGAAATCTTCTATAAAGTATTATATAGAGAAAGCTCAGGTACGTATTGTTAAAATGTGGGTTATAATTAACACCTTTTTCTTTTCATATATATCATATATGAAGGTAAGGTTATTAATTTGCACCAAATTTCAAATATTATAATAAGTTATTTTCTCCATGTTAATAATTAAAGTTAAGATAATTCTATGATTTATGATTTAATTAATTATTGTGTAAAAAAAATCTTAATATTAATATTAAATTTATTTTTAATTTAAAATAAATTATATATATCAAAATCAATAATATAAGGTTTTTGTTTTTGTTTTTAAATCAATAACTCAATAATTGAAAAATAATATCAAAGAACTAGTATTGAAAATAAATAACTCAATAATTGAAAAAATAATACCAAATAATTAGTATGGTTGATTAAGTTATTAATCTATTTAAGTTATTTTGATTTAGTAAGTTATTTTTTATGTTAATGATTAGTTAATTTATTTGTATATTATTTGATCTAAGATTTTTGTGATCTATAATAATTTTTGAAGATGTTTTTAGATAAATCATGTAAGTATTGATTGAGGGTCAACGTTTAGAACCTTACTAATGAGGTTCATCATCAGGACTAAGATGAAAAAATTGATTTATCAATAGGATCAAATAGCAAAAAGATGCATCAAGTTCCAAAATTAGTCGTTAGAAATTAATATTATTTTATTTTAGTACTAACGACTAGTCTTTAGTCAAACAATTTGTACTCATTAAGTTAAAAGGGAGTCAAGAAATTTTTACTCATTAAGTCAAGAGGAGACTAGTTGTTAGTACTAAAATAAAATAATATTATTTTATAACTTGTAGTTTTGGAACTTGATGCATCCCTCTACTATTTAATGCTATTCATCAATCAATTTTTTTCATCTTGGTCTTGATGATGAACCTCATTTGTAGGTTTGAAACGTTGACCCTCAATTAATGCTTATGTGATTTATTCAAAAGCGTCTTCAAAAATGATTGTATATTATTATGTGATTTTTTTTGTTTATTAGGTAATGTGAGCCCTAAGATGACTGACAGATCTAACCAATGGCTTGAGTTGTCGCGATCTAGAGGCACCTATGTCATTAATATCATCTAGGGATCGCACCTGGCCTAGGTCATACCAGCCCTCCACATAGTTAGATTTTTGCCCATGAGATTTCAAACTTGTGACATTTTCACCATAAAATACTTTAATAAAAAACCATCACCATCTATTCTATACTAAATAGACAAAAACACAAATATTAATATTAAAATATTTGTTTTGTTAAAAAAATATCTATCTAAAAATATATTTTTAATATTAAATAAAAATAATTTATATGAAAAAACCAATTTTATCTAACTAAACAATATGATAATTCTTTGCCCTCTTCGGAAAAGGAAATAAAATTAATAATTGAAGTTTGTGCCATGGACTAAGTTCATTTTCACATATTTATTGTATGCCATTGAAAACATTTGAGCATCGTCACACACGTAAGAGCCTTATACAAGCAAATGAAACCATGATGAAGCAAATGAAGCCAAATATGAACATGTTTCCACTTATTCCTATCCTAACATGCCCCGGAAAGAGGACCACATGGTTAACTAGGGTGATAAGTTGGAACTTAAAAGAGTTAATGTTTGGGTACATTGAATTTGGGACACAAATTTAGTAAATTTGATTAAAATAACAAAATTCTTGATTTTAATTTAAATCTCTAAATGCTAGTACACCATCTTCTATTGGATTGTATATAAATTAGTAATGGACACATTCAAGCTATCTTTGCTTAAGTCTTTTTCTAGTCTTTTCCATGTAACTAAAACATAAATTTAATAATAAGCATTGTGTTTAGCCACCATCAGAAAATGTTTCACTTCTTCACCAAGAATAGAGTGAGGATGGGAATACCTCGCGTGAGTGGCTCTATTAATGGATTTAAAGTTTAGAAGCATAACCTACAACAGGGGAAAAGAAAGGTTAAGGTATTTGAATTTCTTGTTTTAACATGAAACAAAATTACCTCGATCGGTGACATTAAGGTTTTAAATTCAGGTCAGTTAGTATGATTAACATGCATGAAATGTTAGTGGTGAAAATGAAGGTGTGCATGGGATGAGAGCCACTGTTTCTACCTGTCTATACCTCATCCTCATGCGGTGTTCACACTATGTTCATGTTCCAACGCACTTAACATTGTCAAATTATTTTAAATGCAGGAAAATGGTGGGAGAGGGACCTCAGTTCAACATTCCCCTTGCTTGCAGTTTTCGGTCATCGCAGTTAATCATGGATTCATCTTAGGGAAGAGTGCACATGAATTGGGCTTTTAATGTGGGTGTTAACATGTGTGCCATGACACACACTTTTCCTTCTTTGGCTTCTGCTCACTCAAGCCTTCTTTCTTGCCTGTTTGATCCTCAATTGTTGGTTTTCCTTTATAAACATATGGACCTCATCCTAGGGTGGCGGGTTTTCAATATTGTTAGCAGGATTGCAGACAATTTCCTACTCTCTCGTGGCTCCTAGTTACTAATGTTGGAGCTTAGTGATTTTTGTGAAGGTTTGTCATGTATTTCCAACCTTTATGATTCAATTCTTAATGTCAATTCACTAGTTATTGTGTATTGTTTTGTCTTGGCAATCTATCTGGTTATTGCAAGTGCCCATGTTTTTTGTTCTATTTCTCCATAACACAGCGACAAGTCCCTCCTTCAAGCTGGTTGTTGTGTTACCCACTACATCCTCCCAGATCGTTGAGTCTGCAGGTATATCATTTAGTTGTCTGATATTGGTATGTGGTGTTTGGTATTCAAGCACATTTTCAATATGGTATTGATAGTATCACGGGTCGAGCCTTCACAAATTTGTGTTTCATAGTTCCAACCCATCATTCTCTTCTGCAAATCCAATTTGCAAAGGAAGTCTCCTTAGTAAGTCATTTTAGGTCACTCACCCTGTCTATGATTGATGATAATCTTATAACGTTTACTCTCCACACTCAATTCAATGTCCACACTCCCGTAATATTGCTTCACCATCATTATTGTCCTTTGGTTCATCTTTTGGTTGTCCCAACTACACCTAGTTATACCAATTGTCCCTACGTTTTCATGGCTCCCTGACAATGTCTACCTAGTCGTCTGGGTGGTGTCACAGGAGCATCCTCCTCTGATCATCACCATCTCTTTGGTTGGCACTTTGTGGCTTATCACTTCAACTCCATTCCCCTTTAAGTGGGGAATGAAATTCTTCACTTGGAAGCTAAGAAATTTGGGGATCAAACATGCTTTTCTGACTATGAAATCAGCGGCAACACCTTCAGCTGGACTTTGGATCCTGGCAATTTTCACAAAAGGAGACTTCATTTTCTTCACTCAGTGGCTTTGCATTGTCAACTAGAAACCTTGCTTCACATGGTCATCCGTGACAATCAAGTCAACAACTACCAATTATGTGAAGGACAAGAAGAGATCAAACGGATCCTCAAGGACATAGATACAATATGGATGTGGCCAGATTAACATGGGTGGACGATGACATGGTGTTCGATTCCGACTCTGAATTAGACTCACAACCTCAAACACTAGTTGTTATCAATGCTAAAGCAGAGGATCCACCTCAAGGCAACTCCAATTCCCTCTCCCCAGTTATTATATTAGACTAATAGTCCCTCATGGGGATTGGCTCTTCATTTTTGAATAGGCTATGCCTAACTTTCCTATGCTTCTATTGTTGTCAAGATGTCTTAATAGGTTATATGTGAACACTCATTTTGTTTGAATACCCTGAAAACACCTATACGTGTAATTACTTATAGGTGATGCCTTGTCTAGCTAGCCCAATCTTTAGTAAGTTTTGTATGTTTTTTAATTAACTTGAGAATATGAGAATATGTTTGGTCCATACTACTGGAATATGAATTCCCAAACACTTTATGAGAAACATAAGTTATCAATGTAATATGAGTTTTTTTAGTAATATAAGTATATTTATAAAACTTAAAAAATAAACACGAAACAAAATTGATCATCGATATTGGGATGCTACCCAGAGTGGTAGAGAATGTGTTCACACCTTAGTATGTTGCCCATTAAATCATTTAAAGCATGTGTGTGAACATACATGGAGTGTTTCACTTCGCCACTTAAGATAATATGTATACATGGAGTGTTTCACTTCGCCAATTAAGATAATATGTTTGTTGGATATGTGTGTCATGCATTTTTTTATATGTATGAGTGTGATGTTTATTTGTAGTGTGGATATTTTTTTCATATTTAGAGAAAACACACTTATATTAAAATGGTTTAATTTTTTTGGGTTTTTGTTCTTCAGAATATGATTGTGAATTCTAATGAGAGTACATTATAAATCCATGGACAATTGTATTTTAAAAAAATCTACAACCAATAATGTCAACCCAATTTATTATGAATTTTTTCATTCGAGTTCTAGTTCATCTTTGGCACGCGCTCTCCTTAGTAGTGATGGTTTTTTTCTTTGTTTTCTAGTAGATGTTGTGCATTTGATTCAAAGCAGAGAGTGATAAACTTTCCATAAAACATAGCAAGTTAGCTAGAAATAATATCGAGAATTTCTCAATACTAATATGTAATTTTATATTATCACAATAATTTTTAAATTTTTAATAAACTTTTAATAAGATATTAATAATTGCCATTTTCTAAAACTAATAAATTCTAATATTTAACTAATATGGATAATGATGATAGTTAATATAATAAATTTAAATTTAAATTTTAGATTTTGAGAAAAGTAAGAAATACTTAGTTTGTTTTAGAAATTTATTTCTATATTCTAAAAGTTTTAAGAGAAATTTTCTTAAATCATTATAGTTTGATGAGTTAATTGGTTATTAAGGTTTCAATTGTAACAAATATTTTGAAATTGTAATCTAATGTGGGTGTGCACAAGATATTTTAAGAAAAAATGTTTTTCATCTTAAAATTCGCCTAGTATCATAAAGATGACAAATTGTTTTGCCCTATGATATTTTAGGGATTGTCCAATGCCTTATTTAATTATAGAGATTGTGAGAATTTGTTGTTATATTAGCAATGCTAATTTTCTTCTATACACTAATCAAAACTAACATAATACAAAACCTACTTTATTTAATTATTATTATTCGTAATGTATTATTAAATAATTTGAAATATAAAAATTGTTGATTCATCTAATAACCTTTAATTAATTGCTTAGGATGAAGTTGAATAAAGCGAGGATGCACTGTTTAGAATAAACATGACGTAGGCATTGCTTAAAATAAAGTTGATAATCTAGATCAAAATAAAATTGATAAGTTAAATTTTAATTTGAATGTAATGAAAAAGTTAATACTTGCATAATTATAAAATATAATTGATAATCCAAATCCAAACCAACTAACTCTAATTAATATATATTCCCATAAACTAAATATACTAAATTTATAATAATATTTCAATTTTATATATATAATATATATATATATATATATATATATATATATTTTATAATTTATTTATTTTTTTGTGTAAATAAGCATTTGTATTAACAATAGGAGAATATGTTACAAAACTTCTGCTGTTGCAGATTCAAGGGCTACTTAACAGCACGCCTGGCAAGTAGGAATTGCATTTGTCAAAAGGGAGAGGCGACACACCGCGCAGGGCGGCCACGCATAACAAAACCCCACACAGGCACACCACACTGGGCGGCCAGGAAAATGACCAAAATTAGATCGGGCTCACCACGCAGGGCGACCAAGACTGTAAACCAAAATTTGAGACTGCACACCACGCAGGGCTGCCACGAGTAAACAGCATAATGACCAGAAAACTGAGTACCAGAGGGGCTATGAATCCAAGAGAAGAGAGCTGAGTACATGGTGAAATGAACAGAGAGCATAATAACCTGGAGGGAGAGTAACCGGGAAAGCAAAAAAGGAACAATGGTCGCAACCATCAGCGGTGGGTCGGCCCCTGCTTCAGCTGGTGGCCGGGCCCCTGCTTCGGCGGGTCGTTCAGAGGAACACCAGAAGTCTCCCCAGTAAAACCCTCAGAGTTGGCCACGTTCCTCATAAGCTTGATGAGCACCGTGAGCTTTTTACCAAATGTGTCCGCTTGCTGATCAAGCGAAGATAATTTGAACTCGATACTTTCGACAACGCACATGTGATCATGCTCCATGGCGTCCATTTGGCGCTTAAGCTTCTGGAATCTTTCTTCTTGCTCCTCCTGCGCTGTCAGAACCTTCGCCAACATGGTTTTCATTCTCCAAGCCTCAGCTTGAGTTCTGACAAACTGAGTTGCCTGAGTGTAGGTGGTGCCTGGGTCCTGCAACCAACTGACCTCCCTCTCCAGCTGCTGGTCTGATAACTTAGCTTCCTCTTCCTTGACGCTGCTTTCTAATTCTCCCAACTTCCGCTTGTTACGCTGCGAGGTCTGTGTCTCATACATTTCCTGGGCGTGATGAAGGTCCTTTATAGCTGCCTAGTTGCGACAACTTTCTCCTTTCATGGTGTGGGAGCCTGCCACGGTGATACCCAACACTGTGTTGGCAGAGGGCAATCTCTTCACCTTGCAATACGATAAAACTATGCTTTCCATATCTGCCAAGGACGTAGTTAAATAGCCAGGGGCCTGAAGATGGTTGGATGGGGGAATTAGGAGGGAGGGCCACTTGCCAGTCCTGTCGTGATTATTACCGCGAGAAGGAGGAGCGGTGGGATCAGAGAATAATTGAAAGCGATTATTACTACCGATCTTTCCCTCGTCCTCAGCCCACCAGGTAAGCTTTGTACTGCTGTGGTTACGGCACTGAGGATCCAAACAGATCACGGGGTGGTACAAATCCTTATGTCTGCAACCCCTGACGGATATGCCTTGTGCCGAGTGTCCTTCGGCCTCATCCGAAATTAAGGTGGTGTGCTTAGTCAGCATGGTGGTTAGCCGGAAACCGGAGAGCCGTTACCGTTCCGTCGTCGTTTTCTGTCTGGGCGATGTCCTTTTTGGCAAGCTGAAGGCAGGTTCCCTTAAGGTCAAGACACGTGATGTCGTCCCACCAGCAGTCCTTCAGATCGTTCGGGTTCTCAATTCCAATGTTAGCCAGGTGGTCTGCCACCGCGTTTCCCTTTCTTATGATCGCCTGAAAGGTGAGGCCTTTCATTTCGCGAAGCAAAATGGCGATGTTTTCGGTTGCCTGAGCCAGGCGCCAATGTTTCGTGACTCTGTTAACCGGCGTTCCATGGTAAATTCGCCTGGCCGCAGTTATGGCTACTTCAGAGTCTCCCTCTATGACAACGTTGGCAATCTGGTTCATGTGCAGAATTCTAAGGCCTTTTTCCAACCCAGCGAATTCCATTTCGTTGTTGGTGGCTTCGCCCAACGCTTGACTGTATATGTAAAGAATTTCCCCTATGTGGTTTCTGATGACCCCCCCAATACCTGCCGGACCTAGGTTGCCCCTGGAGGCCCCGTCGAAATTTAGTTTAAGGAAGCCTGCCGGGGGCCTGTGCCATCCTTGTTGATCATTTGGAGGTTTGAGTTTACTGCTTGCAGTTGGAGCGCTATTAGCATTTTCCAGATTGAAGCTGGCCAGAATGCGCTGGTCCTTGGGCGAAGGATTAGAGTCGGACAACCCGGTGCATTTGGCTGAGCTTAATTCGTGGATGTTAGCGGATAAGGTAAGCTGCGAGAACTCGAAATTCCTCTGTTCATTTTGAAAAATTCTCCTGTTTCGTTCCTTCCATATGGTCCAGGTTATAAAGCCGGGGATGATTTTCCAGATACTGTTTACCCTGTAATTGTTCGAGAAGTCACCTGGCCACTGAGTAATTGTGTCCTGGATAGAATTCATGTTCGTGTTGGATTGTTGCATTATGTTTTCTAGCCATTGCCATATACTGTTTGCCCAATTGCAAGAGTTAAACAGGTGGTTTATAGTTTCCTCTTCTTTTCTGCACATGGGACAAATTGAAGGGCCTGAGAAGCCTTTTTTCTAAAGGTTGTCCCAGGTGAGGGTTTTTCCCCTCATAAGGAGCCAGAGGAAGGTCTTGATTTTGGGCCAAAAGAGGTTATCCCAAACCTTAGTGCTCCAGGGGAGGATTTCCCCTTGCTCATTCCACTCCAATTGCATCCTGGCTTCCTTTAGGGTGTAGCTACCATTCCCTTTCATTCCCCATCTGAGTTGATCACTGGCTGAAGAGGATCGAATTTTCCTTTTGTTGAGAGTGGATAGGAGGCTCTGAATTTGAGCACTCTTAGCTGTGAAGCTGAGGGAGTTTGGGGAATTCCAGGTTCTCCACTCCTGCTCGTTGGTTTCTTGGCTCCAGTACTGATTTACTTTGTAGTTGCCTGCTGTTTGAACCTCTCTTTTGTAGTTTTCCAAATCTGGCGTTGCGAGGCGAGGAAGCTGCTGCCAAGCATCCTCCCAGAAGAACGTTGTGTTTCCATTTCAAATTTCCCAAAAGTTGTGATCTTGAATAATGTTGCGGTTCCGTTTGGCAAGGTTCCATATTGGAGAGCCTTTCGGAACCTCCTGAAGCCAGATAAGATCCTTCTCGTTGCAGTTGGGTGTGTATTTCTCCTTCCAATGCTTTGCCCAAGGAAGGTGAGGTTCCTTAAGCCATCTCCACCATAATTTCGCACCACAAATATTGTTGGAGGTCAGGGGATCAATAAGGTTGAGGCCACCTAGAGATTTTGATTTACATAGCTTGTTCCCGGCAACCAAGGCCCATTTGTTTTTTTTCGCGTTACCTTTCCATAAGAATTTCCTCTGGATTGTTCTGATCCTGTGAAGAATGCCCTGGGGGGCAGGAAGGATGGAAAGCAGGTAATGGGGAATGGCTTGCAAGATGGCCTTGGTAAGGACTAGCCTGCCTGCAAAGTTTAGGGCTCTGTGAGTCCAGTGTTTGCATTTTCTTTCCAGCTTGGCTAGAGTACTTTCCCAGTGATGCTTTTGCCAGGGTTTTGAGGTGAGTGGAGCACCCAGGTATTTGGAGGGCAGGTTACTTCTTTTAAAACCAAGGATGCCTGTGAGATGCTTCTGAATTGCAAGGTGCGTATTAAAGAAAAAAAACTTTGATTTAGCATGATTGATTTCCATACCTGAAGCTTTGCTGAAAAGAGTTAGGATGGATTTATAGGCCAGCGCTTCTTTCACCGTAGGGGTGTCATGCAGCAGGGTGTCATCCACGAACTACTGATGCGTTGTGGCTAGACTAGAATGAAGAGGATGGAGACCTCTGATGCTGCCTTCTCCTTTAGCTTTGTGTATAAGACGACTTAGGCCTTCCATGAGAATCACAAAGAGGAAGGGAGAGAGAGGGTCTCCCTGCCTGATGCCCCTAGAAGGGGTGAAGGTTTCTGAGGGAGAGCCATTTACAAGAATGGAGAAAGAGGAGGACTTGATTAGGGCTAGAATCCACTTGTTCCAAATTTGATCGAAACCGAAAGCTGTGAGAACAGCTTCCAAGTAGTTCCAATTTACCTTATCAAAAGCCTTGGAGAGATCGAGTTGCATGAGCATCCCTACTTTTTCCCTGGTCTGAAGAGTGTGCACCATCTCTTGTGCGAGTAGGATATTGTCTAGGATTTGGCGCCCTTCTACATAACCAGACTGTTCTTCTGAAATAAGATAAGGCAGGATGGGCTTGAGCCTATTAGCGATGACCTTCGAGATGATCTTGTAGATCACATTGCAGAGTGCAATGGGTCTGAACTTCTCAGGGGTATGGGCATTCTCTTCCTTTAGGATAAGAGCCAAAAAGGTGGAGTTGATGGATTTGAGAATAGTGCCTGAGCGTCTGGAGTCTTCAACTACTTCCCAGATTTCTGATTTGATGGTTGGCCAGCAAGCTTTGTAGAAATTGATGCTGAAGTCGTCAAGGCCAGGGGCTTTATCATTTGGCATGCTCTTTACTGCTTCCTCTACTTCCTCCATTGATATTTCTTTGAGGAGGGAAAGATTTTGGTCCTTTGTTACCACTTTGGGGATGGATTGTGTAAGAGTGTTGATAGCTTCTGCTCTGTCAATATCCGATTCCTGAGCAATGTGCTTGAAATGATCTGTCAGGAGCGAGGAGATTTCCCTGTGATTGTGAAGAGTGTCGCCCGAATCGTTTTTGAGGTTGAGAATTTTGTTAGCATTTCTGTAGTCGAGGGTGGACCTATGGAAGAATTTTGAGTTTTGCTCGCCCTCTTTGAGCCATTGCACTCTGGATTTCTGTTTCCAGAGAGTTTCTTCTTGAAGGCTTCTGTGATGCCATTGAGTCATTAGATCTTTTTCCAACTCCTTTGATTCCTTAGTGATGTTGCCAGAGGTCCAGCTTTTATGTATTATCTCTAGCTTGCCTTCTAGAATGGATTTTTCCTTGAAAATGTTGCCGAATTCCGTGATGTTCCAGTGCTTGATTTTGCTTTTAATATGCTTGAGCTTGCTTTGGAGTTTGAACATTTTGGTGCCTTGAACCTTTGAAGGTTCGCGCCACCATTTCTCTAGCAGCTGAACAAAATTAGGGTGTTGTAACCAGAATTTCTCAAAGCAGAATGGCTTATTTCTCGGGGTGCCCAGGAAGGCAGCCTCAAGAGAGATAGGCCAGTGATCCGAACCCCCACTAGGAAGAATATCAGAGTTGACAGTGATGCCCTCTAGAACAATGCTCTCTGAGATGAGAAACCTATCCAGGCGGGAGGCAATGAGGTTCTCTCCTCCCCTTCTGTTATTCCATGTGAAGGAGCAGGAGGAAGGTTGCACATCCACCATCTTCGTTGTGTCAATGAATTCTGCAAAGGCTCCTACGTCCCTGTTGAGCTTTCTTAACCCTCCCTTCTTCTCCAGAAGGGTAGTGATCATATTGAAATCCCCGCCCATGATGATTTTTGAGGCATATATCTAGATTGCAGACTTTTGAGAGAGTTGCGGAAATGGATCTTTTCTTCTAATCTTTGAGGGCCATAAACATTAACACAGAGATAAGTTTCAGAGTTACCTGTGATTTGAATCTCTGTGGCGATATAGGCATGAGTGGCTTCTGAGGTGAGAACACTGATAGTTCTTGTGTCCCAGAAGGTGGTAATACCTCCTTCCCAACTGTGACTGGCAACTTCCATGAAGTCGAGAGGCCTGCCTAATTTCTGACTGATGCTTTTTATGAGAGAGGAGGAGCATTTTGTTTCTTGGATGAACATCATGTCCGGCTTTTCTGTTTGGAACTTCCTGATGAGAAGTCTTTGTTTTACTTGGCTATTGAGCCCTCTTGCATTCCATGAAATTACTTTCATTGGTAACTAGGTTTAAAAATGGTAGGACGGGAAGGCTTCAAGGGCCTTCATTTTCCCTGAGTTCAGCATTAGGATCCCTAAGTCATGAAGAACCTCTCCATTCGTCCGCCTTCCCCTTTTCTTTCTTGGTTTGAAGCCAGCTGGGTTGAGGGATATGATTTTGGAGTGGTTACCGGTTCCTGTTGCAATACCCAGTTTCCTGTTTTGTCTAGCTAATTCAGCCCTTTGTCTTGCAATGAAGAGTTCGCTGATCTTTTTTAGTTCTTCTTCTGGAACATTTTCAATGCCTTGAGCCTTCCAATTTTGCTCTAGGGCGGGTAAGTTAACCCCTGCCTTTTTTAGAGCTTCTTTTAGTTCCTGTTCATCGTTACCTCCATCACTGTATAACATCTCCGTATCTTCGTCTTGGGTTCTTTCCTGTTCATGTCTCTTATCTCTTGGACTATGTGGGTTTTCATCCTGTTCTTTCCTGTTGTGTCCCTGCTGGTTCTCTTGTCCCTCTGTATTCCTCTCTTCTGCTCTTACTTCTTCTGTTTTTGTGTCAGTTTCCAGAGCCCTGAAGGGGTTGAGGATAGCAATTGGGATGGCCCCTGTTCTATTAGGTCTTCTTCGATTGGCCCTTTGCCTGGTTTTCGGTTTGGTGAATGTCTCTTTATTCTGCACCTCAGGCTGAGGTTTGCTTGCTTCTTCTGTTCTATTGAGAGGGTAGTCTCTGACTAGATGCCCGTGTTCGTGACATTTCCTACAGCGAAACGGGATTTGTTCGTAATCAATGGCCTGAAAATAGTCTTCGTCCTAAAACTCTAGCCAAATACCTTCATGGAGGGCACCAGATACATCCAGTTCCACGTAGATTCTGGCACAAGAAGTGTATATGCGTTGAATAGTTGCTTCAGACGCTTTGACGAAAGTACCTAGCTTATCTCCTATTTGCTTGAGAGTGGCTAATCCCCAGTAGTCTATGGGGAGGGAGAAAAGGCGAATCCAAATAGGAACCTGAGTGAAGGTTTCGTTTTCAGGGACAAAGTTGGGTTTCCAAGGTCTCATATAGAGACCTGCTGAAGAAAAAAAATAAGGACCTCCGTCGAACACCCTATCTTTATCTTCTAGATTTGTGAAAACAACCGTGAAGAAACCTTTAGCTCCTAGGTGCAAGTTAATGTCACCTTTGGGTCTCCAGTGCTGTTTGATCCATTGGCAAAGGGCTCGCTCCATTGGCCACAGCCCCATAAATTTGCAGATGACCGCATGCTCTGACATGTGCTCCCTGTGAGCTTGGATCTCCGGATCTGTACAGATCACTCTGAGTGCTTCCTTCTTTTTTGGCTTGCAGGCTCCCTGAGGGGCATTGTTTGAGCCTAAGGTGATGGGTCTTTCCCCCTCCTTACCTTCTCGTTTCCTCCCCTGCTGATCTTTCTCATTTCCTTCAATGGTCTGGGTCTGCTTTGGGCTCTCATCTTGACTATTCACAGCAGCCCCGAGGGGGCCGTTATCTGTTTCCTTATCCTTTTGATTGGAACTCCCTCCTTGTTCCGCTGACATTTTCTGCTCCTTGTCTTTTCTGTGGCTTCCTGGGTTTCTGCTTTCTCCGTAACCTGAGATTTTTAACCCTTCATTTCTTGTCTGCTTGTGCATTACAATATTCTTGAATGATGAGGTCCCTGTGGACCCCCCATGGAGCATTTGTCGTGACAGTTCCCGTCCCCTGCAGTGGAGATCAGCCAGTCTGCTGAACTGCGCTGCCAGAACAGGCTCTGGAATGGTAGGGAAGGGCGTTAAACCCTAGAGCAGAAGTTGCAGTCAAAAATCGCCAGAGCTCTCCGGGAAAAAATCGAAGTGTTTAGGAGGACCGAAAGGTGGACGGGCTTGGGCCAGGATAAGCTTTTTCTCGCGACTAGTCAACGCGCTCCCTCGGGTTTGAGCACAGGACCTCACCGTCATGACGAGTTCGACTTTACCAACCAGCCGCCTCCACCGACCTTTAAAGGTGGACGGGCTTGGCCCAGGATAAGCTTTTTCTCGCAACTAGTCAACGCCCTCACTCGGGTTTGAGCATAGGACCTCACCGTCATGACGAGTCCGACTTTACCAACCAGCCACCTCCGCCGACCTTTCTATTTTATAATTATTAAACAATTTAATTACAATATATTATATTTTTTTAATATTATTATATTATATCACTTTTCATTTTAATAAAAATATTTTTTTTTTTATAATTCTATTTTTTCATGATTCTAATTTTCTATGTGATGTCTCTCTTCTTTAAATCTATAAAAAGATAACAATGAAAGATCAGGGATCGTTTTTTTAATAATAATTGTAATCAATGGGATGGTTATTATTCTTAATTTTTTAAGAAATTATTACAGAGCGAAGAATTTATAAATATATAATTGTATTAAAGGTAATAAGATGTTTTATATTTTGGTGTAGAGGAGATGTTTATATATATATATATGAGAATATATATTAAAAAATAAGTTAAATTTATTTAAACTTAGTGAGTATCAAATTTCTTAAATTATAAGTTTTCATTATTTAATATGAATAAATTAATATATCATATGAATTAAATGATTAAAAAAATAAACTTTGAAAATTTTGATTTCTCTTAGTGGTTGATAGGTAAATATTTTGTGGAAAAGGGACCACATCCACATAGATACATGGGACCCAATTATTTATAGGCTAAAGCTTAAAGCGGTGTACATATTCTAACCTCTCACTAAGAAACATATGCTTTTAACTATTAGGCCCAATCAAACTGTACAAATAATAATCTAATTTTAAGGTCATGGTCGTAAGAAATATATTCACCTCAATTATAAGTTTATGTACTGTTTAGAACTTCCTCAATTAAAATTATAAAATTAAAATATTATTATAATATTAAATTTGCACATGCATATCTTCATACAAGGAGTGTTTTGTTTTGTTTGTTTTTTTTTTAAACTGTGGTTCACAATCACTGAGTGACTGCTACATCCATAGGTAATAATTCGGGAAAATCCACCTGAAGGGATCTACCCGTCGGCTTATCTTATCGGGCCTAACCCCAAGGGCATCGAGGATTTTTTACCCCATGACCTCCCAATTGTCAAGGTCCTTAGCAACAAGAACTCGACCAATTGAGCTATCCCTTGGGGCTCATACAAAGAGTGCCTTAACGATACACTCTATCGCTAATTGTTTTACACTCTATTGGCAACCTACATCAAACATTATAAATATCTTATTATTAAATTAATTTTTGATAAAAAAATATCTAACAATTATCTTTTTATATTATCAAATTAATACTCAGTTATTTAATTTTAATTGTAATAAAATATTTTGAAAATAAACTATCTAAAAATAAAAAATGTTTTAGTGTTTTAAATAAAATAAATATTTGAGGTCAATCAGAAAGAGAGTAGAGAAAGCTCTATGTGGTTAGCCTCTTCATCTGGTAAAAATTTGAGTCCTCCAGCATGGACGCTGGAGCGGGCCCTTGGCCTCCCCTCCCTCCTAAGATCATTGCCTTCAAATGATTGGTAGCCTCCTACGGCAAGAGGAAAGCAACCTCAAACCAACAGAAGTTTGTTAAGAAAGCCGAATCCATCCCCTCTATAGAACTGCCTGCGGAACACCCGTGTCAAACTACACTAAATCTAGTAGAACGCGGGCTTATTGGTCAATTTACGGGCCTCTGGCACTCTCCCAAAGCCATTGATGGATGGGTCCAAAGAAACTGGAGGTCCCTTGTCTCTGAAGGAATCTGAAGTCATATGGTAGGCAAAGGATATTATGTGTTTGTCTTTAAATCAACAGAAGATAGAGATCTTATCTTCTGAAACAGTCCATATTTCATGGCCCCCCAAGGGCTCTATCTGAATAAATAAACGTTGGACTTTGATCCTTCTTAGGATACTCCTTCAGCCATTGCTATCTGGGTAAGGTTACCCCACCTACCACTTCTTTGCTAAAACTCGGAATCCATGGAAACAACTAGGAACAAACTAGGAAAATACATTGATAGGGCTGAAAGGAGAAAACAATACTCGTGTGCTAGAATATGTTTTGAAGTCAATCTGGAGATAGGGTTTCCTAAGGCTATTAGCTTACCATAGCTGGCTGGTCTCACATTCAAGAACTTGATTATGAACAGCTTCCCTTCAAGTGCCAACACTGTCATGGCTATGGTCACTTTGCTCAAAACTACAAGAAGAAAGCTGAGGAAGAAATAGAAAAAGATAAGGGCGATCAATGGACACAAGCCCGAAAACCAGGCACATCGAAATAGACCAACAGAGCGAAAAGGAAAGGAGGGAATCCAGAGAACGGAGGACCCTCTGTTGGGAAGAGCCTACCCAAGGATCAGGACACAACAAATGCCACCATCTCTTCAAATCATTTTGCTGCACTAATCCCTCCAGATGACCAACCAGAACTTGAAGAGGGAGAGGTGCAATAGAATATGGAACAGATAGCAGACACAGAAATAAAATCAGGACCTTAGGAACAAATGGGAGAAGCCACTACAAAAATCCCTTGTGTAGATGCAACCCAGCAAGAAAATCAAGATCCTCCAGCAGGCGCCATTTCTCCACCCTCATATGCAGAAATGACTAAAAAGAAAAATCTGATAGACAGTCCTAGTTCTTCCGAATATGATTCTTTCGAGCAACCTAATAAAAAGGTAGGAAGGAAGTCTTGCAAGGAGATTAGAGAAGAAGAGGCGTAACGACTAAAGATGCAGGGTAGTCGGTCCACAATTGAAATTGCACTAGGCAAAAACACAAGGACCCGAACCACAAAGGGACGGTCTACTCCTTCCTTCCCCAGTAAATAATGCATATTGTCTCTTGGAATTGCAGGGGCTTAGGGAACCCCATGAAAGCTGAAGCAGTAAAATATTTATTAAGAATGGAACCCTCAAATATCCTCTTGCTTCAAGAGACAAAGATAGAAGAAGATTCTCTTTTATCGTTAAGTTGAACCAAGTGGAAAAAGAACTTAGGAAAAGCGGTTAGCGGCCAAGGTACTTCAGGGGGCTTGCAACCTTATGGTCGAAGGATATGTTTTAGCTGAAGAGCTCCTTCGCAACCCAACACTGGATATACACAGATCTTCTACACCTCCCAAGTAAGACTTCTTTAGCTCTCTTCAATCTATATGTTCCTGTTAGTTTTCTAGAAAAGAAGGATTGTTGGCATACTCTCTCAGATTTCCTAGAAATCTACTCCCCCCCCAAACATCATTCTGGCAAGGCACCTTAACATCACGCTAGATCCAAATGAGAAAAAAGGTGGAGTATGGGGTAAAGATCCCTTCCATGTCTTAGTGGAGTCCCTGATTCTCGTATGGTACCTACTTGATCTCAAACCCAAGAAAGGTCGTTATACTTGGACCAACAATAGAGTTGGTAATGCCAACATTATTGCTTGTCTAGATCTGTTTCTAGTTCAAAGTACTTTGATGGAGGGGAAGCATTTAATCTCTTTAAAAATCCTACCCAAAATAACATCTGACCATAATCCCATCTCGCTGCTATGAGAAAAGAGGAGGACTTGGGACCCATTCCCTTTAGATTTAGCCCTCTATGGGTTTCGAGAGAGGGCTTTATGGACACAGTGACTCTCGCTTGGTCGCAACCAGTTGAAGGATCCCCCAATTTTGTGTGGGAGCAGAAGCTCAAGTACACTAAGTTTGCTCTAAAATCTTGGGCAAAAAAAAAAACCTCTATCCACTCCAATGAGCTCTAGACAAAAGGATGTATAGACCCTAGCTGAGATTCAGTTAGGCATGGAAGGAACTGAAACCACCAAAGCTCAGTTGCTCCTCGAACAGAATGCCTAATTAAGCTCTTTTCTTTCCTTTCAAAAGGAAAATAAATATTGGCACCTTAAGTCTCATAGCCTCTGACCGCAAGTTGGAGACAGAAACCCAACTTTCTTTCACAGATAATGCAGAGCTCGTCTCTCACGGAATCACATTTCAGAAATATCCACCAGTGAGGGGGAAGTTATCAAAGGACAACCGCTCATAAAACAGGCTGCCACATCCCATTTTCAACATCTGTTCCAGGAGGATGGTTCTTCCGATGAAGACTTGGCTTCTGATTTTTTGTCAAATATCCCCTTACTTGTCACAGAAGATTTAAATCATGGGTTATTGAAGCCTTTTACAGAAAAAGAGATAGTGGAAGTCATCTGGTCAATGAAGCCAGATAAAGCCCCTGGGCCGAATGGCTTCACCATTCATTTTTACAGAGCTTGATGGAATGTAATAAAACTCGATCTCCTCAGAATGGTAAAATCCTTTCAAAAGAAAGCCAAAGTGGGAGGGTGCACCAACTCCACCTTCCTTGCCCTAACCCCGAAAGAAGTTAACCCTGAGACTCTCGATAGATTCTGGCATATCTCTCTCCGCAATGCCTCCTTCAAGATCCTTGCCAAACTCTTAGCCAATAGAATCAAGCCTCTATTAGGGAACCTAATCTCCCCTCTGCAGGGCGGTTTTGTCAAAGGAAGACACCTCATAGACAATGTGATCCAAGTGCAAGAAGCCCTCCACTCTAGCCACACTCGAAAGGAAAAAGGCATACTCATCAAGTTGGATATGTCAAATGCTTTTGACCGGGTTAAACTTTCATTCCTATATAAAATCCTTCTCTCCTATGGCTTTAGTGTTGAGTTTTTCCCATTGTCACCCTTTCTTTATATCTTTTTGGTAGAATCCCTAAGCAGAAAGCTAACAGTAGGAATGAAATCAGGCTCTATCCCAGGCATCAAGGCAACAAGAGGAGTTGACCCAATAAATCATGCCCTTTTTGTGGATGACTCTCTCATTTTGGGAGGTGCCTCGATTAAGATAGCAAAATTTTTCAAAGAAATTCTGCATCTCTACTACTCAATCTCAGGAGCCTTGATCAACAAAAGAAAAAGCGTTGTCTACGGCTGAAATGTAAATCATTCAACTATCCTTTGTATTGCTTGCACATTGGGTTTCCCTGGGTATGACAAATGGGAAAAGATCAAATACCTAGGCCTTCCCTTAACCCTGGGACAAAGCCCTCCCTCCCTCTAGACAGAACTAATAAGCAAGATAAAAGCAAAAATAACATACTGGGGAGGCCAATGGCTTACAAAGACTGGAAAGCTGGTTTTGATAAAGGCAGTCCTCTCCCCCCTCCCTATATTCCAGTCTTCCCTCCTACTAGCACCCAAGACTACCATGGAACAGATCTCCAAGTTCCTCCAGGACTTTCTTGGGAACGGAGGCAAGGGCAATCAGAGCAAGTTACATTTGGTAAGTTGGGATATCCTAAAAAGACCACTCCAGCAAGGCGGTTTACACATTCAAGATCTAGGGTTGGTAAATCTGGCTCTAGGTGAAAAAATCATATGGCAACTGTATGCAGATAAAAATCATCCTGTCAGTAAGATCCTCTAGAAGAAATACCTAAAGGGAAGCTCATTGAGAAACCTCACAACAACATTTACTCCAATAGGAACAACAATATGGAATTTAGTCAGAAGAAGCATCGACCATGTACAGTAGCATTTATACAGAATTCTAGGCAATGAACAAAGAACATTACAGTGGGAGGATACTATACAAGGGTATGCCCCTTTGGTCACCCTAAACTCCTACAACGATATAAAGATCTAGCTAGTGAACAAAGGTCTCCTTCGGCTAGCAGATATTTGTTCTTGGGACAACAAAGGGAACTGGGCGGGATGGAATTTTCCAGGGGTTCCCGACCACCTAGAATCCCCAAAAAACTTGTTATATGCAGCACTCTCTGGTCTCGCCCCTGTCCATCGCTCATCCATAGACAAATGGGGGTGGGGAAGAACCAGAATATATATAGCAGCTTAAGGATTCTCCTCTTTACAAGCTATACATGCCCCTTTACTAACACCGAAGCTCTGGAAATCCGTTTGGTCCCCCTTTAGTCTACCAAAGGTGAATTTTTTCACTTGGTTACTCATGCACAAAAAGGCTCTAACAGGAGAAAATTTTACCAAAAGAGGATTCCACGACCCCTTTAGATGTAGCCTATGCAATTCTGCTATCGAAACCTCTGACCACTTAATGGTTGAATGCGACTTCACACAAGCAGTCTAGAAGATGGTCCTCCACGGACTTAGTGTCTGCCCCTCCCAGATATCAGTCGTCACCCTCTTCACCTCCTGGGCAGATCAAAAATCGGAAAAAAACTAAAAACGCAGTCTCGAAAAACATTTGGCAAGCTATTCCAAAATGCCTTTGGTGGAAAGTATGGTTGGCTAGAAACAATTGGGTTTTCAACAACAAGCTCCTGAACTCAGTGGAAGTGGCTGCCAAAGTTAAAGCCATCCTATTGGAAATAGTAGATAAAACAGTCTTTGCCTCCCCTCTATCACCAGAAGCTTCTGAGTGGATAGGATTCTGCGCGTTAGGTGAAAGGAAAGATACAGTCAGCAAACCAATGAAAGATCCAACCTGGCGATTGCGTCTCACAGAAGGTGACTTTCTCAAGTGGTGGCAGGGGACCTCAAAAGCCACTATCTTCTTTGATGGAGCATCCAAGGGGAACCCAGGAACTACAGGTGCAGGAGGATTGATTCCCTCCCCGAATAGATCGAATAAAACTAGCTCTAGTTGGGGTCTAGGCATAAGTTCAAACAATCAAGCAGAGAGTTACAATCTCTTAAAAGCATGCCAGATTGCGAAGGAGGTAGGATATAAAACAATTCAAATATTCGGAGATTTAGAGCTTCTGATTAATCTCTTAAACTCCGAAGATCATTTTCGTAGCCCTGCTTTAAACAAAACCTTGCAGCAAATTTGAAACTTATTGAAGGAATTTGACACAGTTGACTCATACCACATTCTGCGGGAATTAAGTAAGCAAGCAGATTCGCTGGCAAACAAAGGTTGTCTGCTGTCCCAAGGAAATCTTAGCCTTAATGGAGGAACCTGCTTGACTCATCCCTTGCCTTAACCATCCTACAGATGACAGATCTGAGCTCACTGGCCCCAATATTCAAAGTGAGAGTTGTTTTAGGAATTCAACAAGTCACATTTAGGAACGCCAAGCAAAAAGCAGAATGAACAACAAGCATAAGCAACAACTTCAGAAGGAACAACAGCGGAAGGAACAGATAGCAGAAGGAACAACAAGCATAAGGAACAACAAGCAGAGGGAACAATAGCATAAGGAATAGCAGGGAAAGGAACAACACGTAGAAGGAACAACTGAAAAAGGAACAACAAGCTGAAGGAACAACAACAGAAGGAACAACATCCGAAGGAACAAAAAGCATAAGGAACAGCTGTAGAAGGAACAATAGCAAAGGGAACAACACTCGAAGGAACAACATCTGAAGGAACAACAACCCAAAGGAACAACAAACAAAAGGAACAACAGCAGAAGGAACAACATCCGAAGGAACAACAGGTGAAGGAACAAAAAATAGAAGAAGGAACAACAAGCAGAAGGAACAACAATCAGAAGGAACAACAAGCATAAGGAACAACAAGCTGAAGGTACAACGAGCAGACAAAGCGACAAGCAGAAGGAATAGTAAGCAAAAGGAAAAACAAGCAGAATGACCAATGTTATGTAAATTTGCTTTTCTTGAGGGACAATACGTAAGACAGTATTCGAGAATAACTAGAGATCTCAATGAATTTTTGAATATAAGCAATGGAGAAGGGACTATGTTCCCAGATCACTCTCATTACTCAGTTTTTTTAAGTTACAGTCGATTGTAATAGGAGCTTGCTCCACCTTTGACAATATATCCATTACTCGTTCTTGTTAAAAAAATAAAAAATAAAAAATAAAAATTCTTTTAAGATAAATACTTTATCTTTTTTCTAAACATCCAAAAAAGTTTTTTGTGAAATAAATAAAATTAAACTTGTAGAAAGCTTTCGAAAGAAAACTATGTAAAATTTTAAGCCTGTCCAACTTGTCGAGTGGACATTATATCCATAACCAAGGACTAGAAAGCTTATGACAATCAAAACAAATGTTAAAGAGCCTTTAAGTCAAATTAAAAATAAAATTTAATTAAATTATTTAAGATCCAAAAATTAGCTAGTAGAGAAAACTAATGAATCTAAGTTTAAATTAAATTTTTTTGAATGAAACTGAAATACCAACAAAATAAATATTTAAATAATCAAAAGGAATAAAATTTAAACAATAAAAATATTTAACTAATCATAAGGGATAAATGTTAAACCATTAAATAATTAGTAAAGAGGTTTATATAAGAATCTATGTATTTAGTTAAAATATAATTATATATATATATATATATATATATATATATTTATTAGAGAAAGGGAAGGGGAGTACGAGGAAATAAAGATAAACAATAAGAGGGGAGGGGTTACGGAAGGAGGATGAATTAATTTAAGTAAAGAAAAATTATATAATGATTTAAGTAAGGTATAAATGTTTTATATCATATTTAAATATATATTTTATATATATATATGAGATAGAAAAGAAGAATAAAGATAAGGGTTTAGATTATAGAAAAGATTGAGATTGATAAAGTGAGGGAACCATGTAGATTTATGTTGAGGAATTAAGGAGGAAGGAGGTTGAAAAAGGAGAAAAGAGGGATTCAAGCGGGAGTAAGCGGAAAAACTTAAAGAGTGAGTTTTTAAGATAAGTAGATTTTATATTTTTCCCTCGATGGGGGTGCCTCATCTAGTACCTATGCATATTGAATGAACAATTAAGGCATGTATGAATGATGAGATTTGGACAAAGGGACAACTAGAAATCGACTTGCACAATGTGTCATCACAATTGCATGATAAATGAGCTCTATTCCATTGCATTGAAGTGGCCTCAAGTGAGCTCAGAATCAAACAATTAACCACAGACTTGTCTAAGCAGGCAACAATTTTGCCTAGACTACGATTTTCTCGTTGAAATCTGATATTTTTTTCAAAAAATATGAAACTAGGAGTGTTTAAATCATTCTTTTAATCATGGAAATGGATTCAATACTCCCAAGAACCCCTGGAGCACCTAAAATTATGAAACTTGACAGTTGTAACCTGGATTTCTAAAAATTTCCATCAGATTTCATCAAAATCATGCCAGAAAAACCATTCTTTTTGGGTGAAATCGTCACCTATTTAGACTACGTTGTTAATCACACCAACACATTCACTCCAATGAAAGCATGAAGGGGAATGGAGTTTGCTAATGAATTTGATGTTGTTTCCAATGCAAGTTGTAGGATTTACAAGACATATTCAAGAATGTTTCACTTACCAAGGAAGATTCATGTTGCACTGCTTACCCAATTTAGTGTGAGATTAGAAAAAAGCTCTGGGTGCTATGCAATTGTTCTTGAACAAGTTGAAGGACCATGCTTTGTTGGCATGGTATGTTTTCCTCTAGATACATTGTTTTCCTTCCTATAAACAACCATCACTAAGCTGATCACTAGTTGCAGGTGAAGAAATATTGAGGGCATAATCTGTGCAACCCTTAGACAACCTGCACTCCTCAACAATGGAGACACTCAAAGATCATGGCGAAAGTGAAGAACTGGGTTCCAAACTTGGGAACTCCAAGGGTAGGACACAAACAATATCTGCAAATAGTTGATTTATACTGGCATGTTAAGAATCTGCTGGGTATAATGTTATTCAACCACAATGAAAGCATAGACAAGCTCCTCCTTTAGAGGGAGGAGCTCCATTTGCTTTATTAGATCAAGGATGAAAAATGTAGAGAATAGAAGCAACCTTACTTCGTGACAAAGAGCCGCCACCTCCTGGCCAACCTGTGTGTTGTACTCCAACTATTTAGTCTCATGATATTTTGTTAGCGTCATGCCATTATCATTAACCTTACTATTTATATGGTTTCTAGTACATGTGTACTATGTCTTGGTTTGGTCTATATGGTTTTCATGTCTTCCACAACCAATTTTTGTAATAATGAGCTTGGCAACCACTGACTCCATATGTTTTTGTTGGAACACTTTGGCTTGAACCTTTATCAATGTTCTTGGTCATATCTCTGCATGGGCATACCCGAGCTAATTAATGTGTCAATCTACAACATGCATTGTACATATTTGATGGTATAATACAAGATCTTGAGCTTACCAAAAAAACCAAAAGTAGATTTTAAATTTTAAATAATTCATATATATATATATATATATATATATATATATTATATATATATATATATATATAGATATATATTTTCTTGACCTTTTATGTTAATAAAATTATGGTGATCTTCGTACTCTTCTCTTAATGCTTTTAGAGAACATAAATAAAACGCCAAAAAATTCCATGTAATCTTTTACCTTCTCAGGATCTAATAAGCCACATTGGTGTTAGCATATATTGATCAACATTATCATATATATAAAGAAATATCTTTATTATGAGGAATACACATGTTTTTGTTCTTGAGGGACAATCAAACAACAAGACTTAAATCTATTACAAGGGTATACTCATTATAAGCTCTACATGTCACATGCAAGAATTGAACCCTGTCAAAGGAAGATAACATCATTTCTCTCAACAACCCAAACTATATCCAATTGATTTATTTATTCTTTGTTTTTTATTAATTTAATTTTACCTTGATTACAAATTTATCTCTTTTATTATTTTTATTATCAATGGTAGTTAACTTAGTCTTGTTTTTGTGTAATTTCTTCTAATTCTTTCTATTCAACATGAAATTGAGGTGACATTTAATAATGGTGTAGTCTAACTAATAGACGAAATGACCTTCTTTAAGGGAATTTTTCTTCATTAATTTTAACCAAAATCTAGTTGAAATTTTTTAAAACTCGAGTTTAGGTTGTTTAATTTGCAGAATTCGAGTACCCTGGGGGTTTTCATGGTGTTGAATCCGTTCATGCATTCAAAAATGTATTTTAAACAACAAAAAGTCACAATCTTGCTTGAAATTGTATCACCTAATTTTGTTGAAAATACCATTTTCTATAAGTTAGACTATGCCTTTAAAAATTATATTAATAAGAAAATATAATTCTATGTTGAGCATAAATAAAATATTTCAATGTCCACTTTAAATAAGATATTTTTATATCAACATTATTTTGATGATAATTAATGTCCATTTGAGACATATTATAGTTTATATGACCTTAAGAAGGTAAAAGACTACTTGGGATTTTCTATAATTTTATTTCTATGATTGAAAAGTATTAATAATATCGTTCCAAGATTAGTATACTTTTCCTTAGTTAAAATGTCAAAAAGGTTGGTACTATAACAAATATTTTGAAATTTAGATATGATCTAATTATATGTAGGATAATCTAAGAGAGAACTTTTTCCATCTTCAACATTCTTAGTGTCACAAAGATGATAAACCCTTTTATCAAATGATGTTTTGAGAATTGATCCTGCGAAGGTTCACAATGAAGCACATGAGGATTTCTTCTTATTTTGCCAAGATTTATTTTCTTCTTTACACTACTCAAATTCAAAGAAATACTTTTGATTTTTGAGATTGAGGTTGATTATCTCCTTCTAATATTGTGTTTTGCTTTTTCCACCCACATTTTTTTCATACCACAATTTCTCTTTAATTTCTAATGTAATGATATTATTATCTTTATTTTTATCATGTAAAATAATTTCTTCCTTTATCCCCCAATGATTTAGCCAAGATTGGACATCCTTATGTCATTGGAAAGGAAAACTTTATTATTCCATGGACAAGTGCTTTCTACATCCCAATAAGAGGTTCATTTGCAATTCCTTGAATGCTTAATATTTCTTATGGTTAAACCATCTTAATGTTGTGTTGGCCAATATAAGAGAAATGTGTAATCCTTTCAATACTATATATATATATATATATATATATAGAGAGAGAGAGAGAGAGAGAGAGAGAGAGAGAGAGAGAATCTATCTTGAACAAAGGGGAAATGTTACCTCCCAATGACAAGGTGATTTAGCAATGAGAACTTGATCAATTAAGCTAACCCTCATAGATGCATTCAAAAAATATGATAAATCTAAGGTTAAAATAAATTTATACTAGTTATTGAAAATATTATTATCATTTAGTGGCTTACTCTCTTTAAATTGAATCATTCCAAATTCTTATTTTAACATTTCTTAAAGATAGATGAAATGTCCAAATTCTTATTCCTATCTTTTTCACAAAAGTTTTAACATTTCTTATGGATAAATAAAATGTCCACTCCAAAAGTTAAAAATTTAATTTATAAACTCGAATTTGATATTCACATAATTTATACAAATATATCTCATAATGATATTCACATAGTTTATACAAATATGTTGAAACCAACCATCACTAACCCTACAATAATCAAATCAATAAAAAACCAAAAAAGTATCTTGTTCATTCACACAACAATCAAATCAATAAAAAACCAAAAAAATATCTTGCTCATTCACACATTTTATATTTATATGTGTGATGGTTACCTTTTAACATTCCATCTTATTATTCAAATTTAAATTCATATAAATCTTCATATTTCAAAAGTGGAAAATTAAATTGATATTTTCGTACATGATTTTAAAATAAAATATCTAATTATTATATTTATATATAACTTGAGTGAGCCTAATTATCATTGATAATGTTGTTTCTTTGAAGAAATTATTGGTTCAAAATCAAAAAAAATATAATAATAAAATATCTAATCATTATATTTATATATAATTTGAGTGGGCTAATGGTTAAAATAATATTTTTTCTTCTTACAAAAATTATTGATTCAAAATAAAAATATAATATAATATATTATAATTACCTTAATCAAATTTCTAGAAAAAAGGAATAATAATAATAATATCTAAATTACAAACTATTTAAACAAAATAATCTTATTTTTATAATTAAAAATATACACACAACGTTTAAAGTTTCAAATGCACCTAGAGAACGATGTGGACATACACATGTTCAATGTGATCCACAAAAGTGTTCGGTACTTAATTTTCAAAATCGAATACACAAAGAATATGCTCTCGCATTGTCAATTTGAAGAAACAGACAAATTATTAACAATAAGTGCTTCTCGTCGGTCAACCCAGGGGAACTTCTGAATACAGATTAAAGCGTTAAAATTTTAGTGAAATTTCTAAATACAAATAGATGCAATAAAGATAATTTTGGAGTTGTTTCTAGTGTAGTTTTTAAAAGTTTTTCTGGTTTATTTTTAGTTTTTTTAGGTTATTAAAAATTTGGAATATCTCGGTTTAATTTCTCTAAAATTTAGCGAGAATTTATTGATATCACAAGTTTAATGGGTAATTTTATATAATCTAAAGAATTTAAGGAATCACAATTTTAATGGGTAATTTTATACAATCTAAATGTCCTAAAGATTTTCCAAGGTGCTGAATATGAATCTATATATACAATGAAAAAAATTAGTTTGAATAACACAAATTAAAATTTCACATCAATTTTTTCTACCCGATTCGAGCACCAGAAAATCCAAAAAATCCCAAAAATAATTTCGAGGAAGAAAAAAAACAAATTAATAAAATGTGTATATACATAAAATGTATATATACAGATATTTTTTTTACTGTTTTGACCTGTTCGCAAACGTGACTCAGGATTATATGAATTGTGAAGGAATTAGGAGTACGTGTAGCATGGTTGGGTTGGTTCTATGAATGGGCTATATATATATATATCCCGATCCCGATCTTGTTTTAATACACAATTCTGACCGATCACAGGCACGGATACATGTATCTTGAATGAATGAATACACACAGAAGCTATGATAAATTTGTCAGTTAAATTTAGTCAGTGGCCTTTTTCTGGTATTTTGTGCAGAATTCAAGTGATTACATTAGGAATTCTGAGCAGCTGACAATAAGGTCGGTTCAGGGAAATTGCAGCTGCTCGTTTTTTCGGCGGTTGATATTTTTAGGAAGATGAATGTTGTAAAGTCACAGGTCTGGCAGCCTTGTAATCGTAAGCGTTAGACCAGAAGAAGGGGCAGGGGCATAGATCCAGAGGCAAGACTACAATAAAGGGAGTGAGTTCCATACGTGATTGATCCACACAAAGGAGCCCCTTTTTCTTCTTAAAGGTTTTCTGTTTTTTTTTGGAGAAGAGAGAGGCAGAGAATGAACGTGCAGAGCGTGAAGACTCGTGTGGGCAAGTATGAATTGGGACGTACCATTGGCGAAGGCACCTTTGCCAAAGTGAAGATTGCCAGAAATACAGAGAATGGTGAAAACGTAGCCATCAAGATCCTCGATAAAGAGAATGTCCTCAAACACAAGATGGTGGAGCAGGTACCCTCATCCTTATTCATCTGTAATTTAGTTTCTTGGTTTTTCCTTTTTTTGGTTTGTGATATCAGCGCTAGCCTATAGAACAGAGCCTATTGAAACTCAAATTTTCACCCCTTTTGTTTTAAAATTTTGGACAAGATGCCCCATATTTCTTAACACGCCCTTCCTCACTCTAACCCAATAATTTCTAACAGGCTATTTTCCATTCTAGGTATTACAGTCACAACATGCTAGAAACCTCCCTTTGGCTGAGAAGTTTTGGGCGAGGTTTCTATATTTTAAATAGAATTTGTACTTAGCCCACCTGCATGAAACATTCTCTATCCTAAAACCCAAATCTTTTTTATGCTCATAGGAGATATAACCTAAAAATTTCGAATAGGCTCTTTTCCACCCTAGAAGTGTTAACAGTTACAACATGCTAGAAGCTCCCTTTGACAGAGAAGCTTTGGGCGAGGTTACTAGCTGTTAAATCAAATTTGCACTTAGCCCATCTACATGGAACATTCTCTATCAATAAAACCCGGGCATAAATGTTTTTTTATGTTTACAGGAGATATAAAGTTTGAACCTTGGCGGAGATACAAAACACTTACGCTTACCGACTCACCAATCAACACACATATACATATCTATATTTCTGAATCTCTCTCTCTCTCTCTCTGTATATATATCCTCTTGAGTTTCACCTTGTGGTACCTTTCCCATTAGATGATGGGCTCTTTGGTATGTCTTGCACTGGATTCAATTTCTTGGTGATGATAACTAATTGTCATTGCAAGTGCATACACGACATAGGCCCTGCTTGCAGAGGCGTACAAGTGAGAATAGGGAGCTTGAGTATATATAATCTTTTGAAACCCTAGCTTCCTTTCTTTTCATTTAGGGTGTAACATATTTGATGTTTTAAAAGCTTGGTCTGTATCAAGTTACTGCCAAGGCTTCTTTGGTTTGTGCTGTGGCATCGTAACTCAAGTTTCGCCTTCAGTATCTATTACACCTTAAAAATCTGAAGGTTGAGCATAAATTTTTGTCACTGTCTTGAGATAGTGCACAGCCAAGATGAAAGCTACTGGTCAAAATGAAATCTGTATAGGGATTGTTCTTTTAGTGTCTTTGATACCTCGAGTGGGGTTGCAACCAAAGACAACAGATTTTATCTGTGCTACAAAAATTTGGAGATCTTGGACCTGTTGTCAGCAATTTATAGGATACGTTGAAATCTTGGATATTTTCTGTTTGGTGGCATCAATTTTGAGTTTTCCTTGCACAAACTAAATGGTCAACACATGAGATAGGCACATAGAGAATCCATTTCAAGGCCCTAAATTTCTGTGACTTCTTGTAGTTATATATTTGGTCTAAATGAAGTTAAGGTGAAAACTTGACTTTTTTCTTGCCATGCTTGTGCTTTACTTTCAAGACTTCTGTTTCTGAAACCAAATGAAATTGCAAACTTAGATCGCTAACTGTGAAGCATAAACGCACAATGTTAAACATAAAGCCCCCACTATGGCGATACATGGGTTTGGTTGCATAGTATCTTCAGTCCTTTGTTATTGCAATGAACTGAATGTAGGCTATTTGTACTCAATGCTACTTGGTTAAATGGGAAAGGTTTTGCTGATTGATGATCGCTAGGCTCTATAGTTCAAATCTCATAGCATTAAAGACATTGGAGCTAAGACACTGAAATTGATATATGTGTTTCTAGCTTCTTGATGGAAGTGCTATTATGGGTTCCAAATAACAAAGGGACATAGTTGTTCGATCTCCATTATAGGGTTTTCTCATTTTTTCTGATGATTACTATTGTCAGAATCCAACTTCTTGAAATTTTCCGCTTACATGAAATGACTTCACATTTGAAATAACTACATGTTTATTTATGGTAACTTTTTAATATTGATAATGATATTTGCCTTTGCTGTCACTAGTACTACTCATTGCTTACTAATCACCACTTACTAGGTATAATTCCTAAACTATTTGGCAGTGTTTTAGTCTACTACTTTCAAATAATGTTATCATATAGGTTTAGGTATTTTCTGACAATAAAAGCTTGTTTTTGGTCAGGAAAAGGCCTGTTATTTGTTTCTACAGTCTTTGTTGAGATAAATCTTTTATTTGTGCAGATCAAGCGAGAAATTTCTACCATGAAATTGATCAAGCATCCAAATGTCATACGGTTACATGAGGTAAAATTTGATTCTGGATTTCTGGCTTCTCTTAATAAGGAATGACAAACTTGACTTTGGCAAAAGAAGTATGGCAAATAATCACATGCTTCAAGGTGCCAGTATCCATTATCCCACTGTCTTTGATTCGAATATTGTCTGTTAACATTGTATCTTGATCCGCTATGCCCTTTGACACGATAGTGATTAATTTCCTTTTTTCTTAGCTATAGATCACCTGGATGTTAAAAGTCTTCTAAGTAAAGGTTTGGTGTTGATGTGGATGGATCCCTTAGACTATGAGATGAATATTTCATATTGCTTGCATAGAATCTTATGTTTTAAGGCTCACATGTGAGAATTCCTTTACTAGTTTGTTCATGTAAATAATACAGTCTGTAATGGGTTACCCATTATATTAAGGAATTAAAACTGACCAGTGTTGTCATCTGGTTTTCAGGTCATGGCTAGTAAAACAAAGATCTATATTGTACTTGATTTTGTAAATGGAGGCGAGCTTTTCGATAAAATTGTAAGAAGCAATAGAGATCACTTCTGAATTTCAATCATAATTGCTTAATTCAATTTTCAACCATTGACAGCTGCGAATTGCCTTATATGTTGGTTCAGTTATTGTTTCTTGGTTAGATTATAAGTCATTAAGAGCTATGCAGTTCTTTAAGCACTGGTTGCCATCCGTCTTTTGACAAAAATGCTTTGGATTTGTTGTTTGGATTTATCATTTAAATGACTCGGATATCCGCTGTCTTATGTTGTGACCTTTAAAAGCTCATTTCTTTTGAAATGACAGGTTAACCATGGAAGATTAAGAGAAGATGAAGCAAGAAGATACTTCCAGCAACTCATAAATGCTGTGGACTACTGTCATAGTAGGGGTGTGTCCCATCGAGACTTGAAGGTAGCATGTAACCTGGAAATTAATTAATATCCTGTTTATCGCTATTCATGTTTATCCATTAAAACCAGCCTTCAAACGTTGAATTCCTTTGTAGGACCTCTCAATATGATTGGGAATAAATTATATCATGTACCATAACTGGTTTGTACTACTTATGGGTTTTACAGCCAGAAAATCTGCTACTAGATGCATATGGGAATCTCAAAGTTTCTGATTTTGGCTTGAGTGCTCTGCCTCAACAAATTAGGGTAAGCATATTGTTATTACATATTCAAATTGGACCTTTAGGTGTATTGTGGCTTTTTATATGACATTATTGGTCTGAACTTTCAATCTTTACAGTAAAGCTAAATACAAATTTTGAGTGGCTGATGTTTAGGTCATCACTATAAAGTAAATTGTTTATATTTCATACAAATGGTGATTGTTAACGGTGCAGTGCTTCTTAAGATAAACTTTATTATGCTGTGAAAACTGAAGAATTGGCCTTATATCCATATCATATGATGCTTTCTTAATGAACAGTGATCACTATCTTTGATACATTTTCTCGTCCTTCTAAGTTTTTGGTTGTTCAGATCCATTATATTCAGTCATCTCTCAGATATTTGTTGATTAGAATATTCAGTCATCTTTTGTTTAATTATTGTTCTTCTGAGTGGTTTGTAGCTCAGAAAAGATCTTTATTTCATTTTATTATGATTGATGAGGGGATGGATGGATTGTGCTACATACTGGAACAAATGTAAATAGCCAATCTTCTTAATGTGTTTAATTGCAGGAGGATGGGCTACTTCACACTACGTGTGGAACACCAAATTATGTTGCTCCTGAGGTATCTTCAAAATTTTTGAGTTTAATTCCAGAATAAAATAGGGCATTCAGGTGACCTTGTTTGACTGCATAGCAGTTCTGTTGGCACCAGACTATAAGTTGAAACCTGTTGCCTTGTTTTATGCAGGTCATCAATGATAAAGGTTATGATGGTGCAACTGCAGACTTGTGGTCATGTGGGGTTATCCTCTTTGTTTTGATGGCAGGTTACTTGCCTTTTGACGAGTCAAATCTTCTGACATTATATAAAAAAGTAAGAATGCCAGATCAACACAAAGTTACATACTTTTGCTGTATTTACTCTTCTTTTTACCACTTGTGTAAAAATAGATCTGAATGACTGACGTGATGCTACTAAACTGTAGATTTATAAAGCTGATTTCACCTGCCCTCCATGGTTTTCTTCTGGTGCAAAAAAACTGATTTCAAGAATTTTGGATCCAAAGCCAAGTACGGTAAGTGC
The DNA here is from genome assembly GCA_000404065.3 of Pinus taeda. Taxonomy (NCBI): domain Eukaryota; kingdom Viridiplantae; phylum Streptophyta; class Pinopsida; order Pinales; family Pinaceae; genus Pinus; species Pinus taeda. The sequence goes on along the minus strand of APFE030344663.1, from coordinate 70,472 downwards.
ACTGGTATTGAGTTGTATTCTGTAACAATGTAGATATGTTCAGCTTGTCCCATGGATTACCTTCACTGTTACTTGAATCCATCTCATACTTGACAGCAATAGAATTTGAAAAGATTAAAAATTCATGGATTTTTGAGTGAGGAGATTGCATGTTGTTTTCGAAATGAGCTTTGGAACAAACTGACATGCACATTTATATCCTTCATTGGCAGCGTATTACAGTACCTGAGATTTTAGAGAACGAATGGTTTAAGAAGGGTTACAAGCCGCCCAAGTTCCAAGAAGACGGGGAGATAAGTCTGGATGACGTGGATGCTGTTTTTAATGACTCAGAAGTAAGATCTTGTATGTGAAATGTTGTTTTTCATTTTTATTCAAGGAAAATTTTTTTGACTAAATGTTTGCTACTTTTATAATCAGGATCATCTTGTCACAGAGAAGAAAGAGACACAGCCTGTGTTAATGAATGCGTTTGAACTTATATCCATGTCACAAGGTCTCAACCTCGGCAATTTGTTTGAAAAGCATATGGTATGTTATAGAAAATTGTACGGTTATAATGAGGTTTTAGAGAACTTGCTTTTCTTGAAATGCAGATTCATTTCTAATTCTGCAACAGAAATCTCCTATTCAACAATTAGCTTCTGAAGAACTATTCTCTCAAAACATTTTTTGGTGACTGCATGCCATTTATATGATAGTAATTATATTCTTTCCTTTCTGTTTTGTGTTTGAGATAATCAGTAAAATACCTCATTCCATCTGTGCCATACTAGACTCTTTGTGATTGATTCAAATCATTGTTAGGAAATAGGAATGGCCTGCTGACCACAAAAGTTAGGTAGCTTATTCTTTGATACTGTCTGTAGGTATAGCAAGTTTGAGATATGTGGAAAATAAATGTGTGACTAATGTTGATATATTTTTAGAACTTGAGTTGTGCATGATCCTATAATTTTGTCCACTTCCCTTTTATCAATACTTAAGGACTTCATTGATGTGATGGATGGAAATGCTTTGTCGCTGCCAGGGCCATGTTAAGCGAGAGACAAGGTTCACATCCAAATGCCCTGCCAGAGAGATAATCTCAAAAATTGAAGAAGCTGCTGGACCTCTTGGATTTAGTGTGAAAAAGCAGAATTATAAGGTGACAGTAATCTCGTAGATCTCAAGTTGCCTAATCGGGATATGGAACTCTTCGTTTCATTCTCATTTATGTCAGTTTTAGATGTACCTATCCATCAGAATTTTGTCTTGGTTTCTTGGAATTGTCTTAGGTCTGGCTACATTTGAAAGGAATGTATTTGCATTTAATTTCTCATGCCTATTTTTCCACTTGCTCTCAGATGAAACTGCAGGGTGCCAAGACTGGAAGGAAGGGGCACTTGTCAGTAGCTACGGAGGTATTACTATGGGTGATAAAATTTATGTTCATTGCGTTAAGGACACTGCATATTATATACAAATTCTATAACTGCAAAAATCCTTGTTTTGGCCCTTGAGAATCAGCTTTTATTTTTCAGGTATTTGAAGTAGCTCCTTCTCTTTTCATGGTCGAGGTTTCTAAAGCCGGAGGCGACACATTGGAATTTCACAAGGTGCAATGCACTTCTTTCTTATATGACCCTGCTGAATAAGTAATTTAAAATGTAGTTTCACTAGGCAAACAATATGCACCCTGCAATAGTGCATTTTAATGTTGTATACGATGGTGATATATACCGTTTGATTTAAAGGTGTTTTAAATTGGATGCTGTATATCCCAACATATATAGCATTAAATGCTCTGCTGCAGGGTGCATATGGTTTGCACGTACATGAGATATTTAAATTCATTTTCTTGAATGGCTTGATCCTCTAGTAGAATCTGTTTAATATTGCTTTCATATTTTGCTCATGTTGGATATGCATCTTTTCTTCTGCAGTTCTACAAAAATCTTTCATCTGGGATAAAGGACATTGTCTGGAAGTCTGAACCTATCATGGAGGAGAACAAATAAACCTGATTGGATCTGTATGAAGAAGTCCTATGAGCTAATCAAATAAGGAGATTACAGAGAGGCCAGGGTTTAATTTTATTTGCTTGATAGATTGTCTGTGCATAAATTTGATTGATTGGCTAGGTGGTACAATCTGCTTCTTTGCATGCTGTGAAGTAGCCCCACAAGATTATTGATATGAAGAAGATTAGTTGTGGAATGACGCTATTAGATACAGTTTTTTTTTTTAATACTGTTGAAGAGAATGAGAGTTCAAGATTCTAGGAATTAATTCATTGTGCAAGATTAGTATCTGTGTTCAATTTTATGGCATGGCATGGCACGTGTGCTATATATATCTATGAGCATAATCTTATCAAATCAGTGAATTAGTGTAGCCATATGAATAAAACCTGGGGAGGAAATAAGATCTTTGCTATTATGTAGTTGGAAAGTAAGGTGGGGAAATACATTCAAAGAGTGCTGGAAAAATTTAAAGACTTAGATATCCTTTGGAAAGAAAACAATATGACATCATCTTAGGGCAATAACAATCTATGCTTAAGCATTTGTGAATTTGTAGCTTTTACATAAAATGGATAGGTGTGGGACACACCTCGTTTATGAGGACAAACTAGAACCATGGCGTATAACGTCGTTTGACCAAATGATGAATGCTCAATTTTATGATGGTGAGTAAGGTGATTTAACTAAATATTGAATGGTCAACTTTTTGACTCATTATATGAAAAATATTATTGATGGTGCATATCGTATTAGAGGCAGAGGCATTATATATTCAAATTACTAATCACCTCTTGGCAAATATTGAATGGTCAACTTTTTGACTCATTATATGAAAAATATTATTGATGGTGCATATCGTATTAGAGGCAGAGGCATTATATATTCAAATTACTACGTTATTCTCCAAAGATCACCTCTTGGCTTCTTGCTGAAGGCACGATATGAAAATGCACATTAAACATTAATATTGCAAATAAACAAATTAATTTTACTGAAGTCAACCATTGGATTTAACTGCAACGTATCACGATTATTTGAAAGTAAATAAAACCACTTAATGTTAATTATATTGGCTGAAAGTAAATCAAAACACCTAATGTTAGGAATTATATTTTCTTAATTAAAAGTAAAAAAACATTATATCAAAACACCTAAGGTTGGGAATTATATTTTCTTAAAAAAACATTATATCAAAACACCTAAGGTTGGAATTATATTTTCTTAATTAAAAGTAAAAAAACATTATATCTAAACATTAGTCTATATATATATATATAATGTTTATATATATATAAATAAATAAAGAGAATGTCAACATAAATCTTGCTTGCTTCAAAATGGAATGTTGCTTGCTTCAAAATGGAATAAGAGTATATATACTCTTATTCTTTTTTGAGGTAAAATTTTTGTTGACATTCTCTTATATATATGAATTGATATTTTGAAAATACAATTTTTGTTTTAGGTGAATATTCAACCTCACACACATAATGGAATTGATATTTTGAGAATTTGATCTTTGTTTTTGGTGAATACTTACAACCACTTTGATATCTCACTAATTTTTCAGAAAGCCATGTTCCACCACTTTAACACTTCACTAATCATTTATGTGGTCTTGTTCCATGTTCATTTTGATTGCCTACAATTATAATAGTTACAATTAGGCTATATAAGACTATGCTTGATTTTGTGATTACTCTTTTTATTTTTAAATATTTAAATGGATGATAAAATACACAATTGTATCCTTTAATTATTAAAGGACATGTATATTTATCTAGTTCATATTTTTGTAAGTCCTATAGTTCAAAGTGTACTTGGTCTTGGATATTCTTCCTTGATTGATAATATTTTCCTCTTAGACAATTGTGCAGTTTTTCTTGAGTTACACATTCATTGTACTTTAATCACTGTAGTGGAGTATAATTCCACATGCACCACTAGCTCATCATTCCACTCATGATGCATGCATGACTTCTTCACTTTTGCATGTCTAGTTAATTAAGGCTAACTCCATTGCATGGCTAATTAACTAAAACTAAGGGGTTGTCCACTAGTGATTACTTATTGGCATGTATGAGAAGCCCAACCTAGTGCACATTAGCTTTCTCAAGGAGTATTATTTATTTTGTTATTGATTCATTCAACGAGGTAATTTTAATTCACTCATTCTCTCCGCATTCTCTTTGGTTTCATGCTTGCAATTGTTGTTATTTCTTTTTTGTCGCTAGATTTTGTGTGCAGATTATCTAACAATTTTGCATGTTATTAAAGCAAAGGAAGAGTTTGTAAGGAGAAGCACATATTTTTCGTTGCAAGTGATCAAAAGATTGGAGTGCACATAGAGAATGGATCATCCTTTGCCAGTGCTTCTCACACCATTTAATTACTGTGAATGGAAATTGGAAGTTCTCCCTTTATAGAGAAGCAAGGAACTCTATAAGATTACAATGGGAATTGAACCAAAGCCTAATTCCATGGTTGAAAAAGAAAAATATTTTGACAGGATGGATGAAGCATTTAAGTTATTGTGCTTGTCAATAACTTTGGATCTACTCTTACACGTAGAATCTACTTCCACACGGAACAAAGTTTGGACCACATTAAGGGGTCTATTCAAGAAATAGGATTAAGCATGGGGACATTGGTTAGAGTATGAGCTCATCTCATTGAGCCCAAGCAGTTTTGACACCCCAAAAGACTTCACAAAGTTCAAATATTTGTTGCTACATATCAAGGCTTGTGCAATAGACAAGAAAGAAGAGCAACTCGTCCTCTCTATTCTCTCAATGCTAACAACGAGAGAACCTTGTAAAAGTCCTCGCATGGATGCATTCATTGAATCACTTGTACAAGAGCAAGATAACCTCATAAAAATGGGTGCTCTCAAGAATACCAAACCCCATGCATCTATAAGATATAAAAGTAGTGAAACAAATAATAAAATCAAGTAGAAAGAACTCATCCAAGGAACAAACCTCAAGTCCATGAGGAATCTTCTAAATCCAAAGCAGGGAAACTAAAGGATAGATCTAAATGCATATATTGCAATAGATGATATCATCCATAAAGTTCGTGCATGAAGAAAACTATTGATCCAATAATCAAAGCTCTTGAACAAAATAATCTTGAAGATTTCATTCTCGAAAATGTCAAGAAAAAGCACGGAGATAAGACATGAAAAGCTTGAGATAAGGGCCATGCTTTTGTTGCTATTTCTTCCTTACCTAATACATGGATTTTAGATTTTGGTTCCTCACATCACATGGCTACTTCACAAGATACTTTCTCCTCTTTGGAACCCTGCATTGGTCCTCCAATGTTAATGGGAGATGACACTCATGTTAGTATGTTGAAAAGGCAGAGTGAATCTAGATATTGGATGTTTCCAAAATGCGCCGCATGTTCTCTTTGTTCTCCTTATATGTTTCCAAAATGTCTTAGATGTTCTCAACATGGAATTTGGCCTTATATGTTGGTCCAACAAAAAACAATCTACTAGTCATTTGTCATCAATAGAGGTCAAATACAAAGGTGCAATTAATACCATAACTTAGGTCATTTGGTTGTAGTACATCCTCATAGATTTTAGTGTATAGTTTCATACCAATTGTTATTTGGTGTAATAATAAAATTATATTGAAGTTATGTAGAGATCAAGTATAACGACGAAGAGCTAAACATATAAGGTACACATGCACTTCATTTGAGGATAGATCCATGATAGGGTCATAGATCTACAGTACCATCCTTCTCAAAACGAGTTGCAGACATATTCACAAAGACCTTCACTAAGAAAAAGTATACAACTTTGTGAGATCTCTTGGGGGTGAAAGAAATAACTATAGAGAAGCTAACATAGTTAGCATTGTCTTTTGAGAGGGAGGTTTATTCCCACTAACTTTTCCCTCTACCTCATATTTTTTCTTAAATTTTCATAGTTCGTTTGTACATGGGTACCTAACTTGGTTACATATTGTCGAGACCCATTTATTGTACACACCTTATTTATGCTTCAAGGGGGGTATTAATGTATATGCATATTTACTTAGTTCACGGTGCAGTTGGTTTTAAATGTACTTGGGTGAGAATATTCTCGTTGACAAGAGCACACTTCTCCTTGAGTTATGTCTCAGTTGGACTTTAGATACTCTAGTGGAGTTAAGTTTTGGATGCATTACTAGCTCATCATTTCACACATGATGCATGAATGAGTTCTTCACTTGTGCATATTTAGTTAACTGAGGTTAACTCCATTGTATGGTCACTTAATTGAGACTATGGGGTTGTTTACTAGTAATTTCTTATGTGCATATACTAAACGTCCAACCTAGTGTGCATTAGCTCTCTCATGGAGAGTGTTGTTTCTATGTAATTCATTCACCATTGAAATAATTTGAATTCATTCATTCTCTCCTCATTCTCTTTGGTCTCAAGCTTGCAATTGTTGTTATTTATTCTTTGCAACTAGATTATGTGTAGATTATCTAGAATTTTTACATTAACCCATTGTGATATGAAATATAAATACAATAGCAAAGATATATACATTGGGACATACAATTATCTTGGAACACTAATATAGAAACCAACAAGGAATCGAGTATTGTGCCTTATGTCTTTTTATATTATGTAAATTATATTATAGATTGCAATATTCCATCCAACTTCTTTTTAAGATATGATAAACTATGGTCTTTTAAAATTCCCTTACACATACTTCTCTCTCTCTCCTCCCCTTGTGGTGTCTTCTCCCAACTCTTCTAGCCATGGGATACTTAGTTATGATACTAAGATTTCAAATTATGGTCCTTAGAGACAATATCAGTACAATACCAACTAAATAAGCTTCTGAGGAAGGATTAAAATTAAATAAAATGGATGCACAACTACAATGATAAGATTGTAGAGGAATTCCATAAGCATAATTACACACAACATGCAAGATACATGATTTTCATAACAAAAAATAGTACTAAATTTGCATATTCATAAGCAATGTCAAATCATTTTTCTTTTAATAGAAGTTGGTTTAATAGTTTAGTTGCATACAAACAAGGTTTTACTCAATACCAAGTATAGACTAGTGTATACATTGTCTCCAAGTCAAATTATGAGGCCAATAATGTTAAGGAAAAAAACATAAGGCCTATATCTTTCCAACCCAACCTCTTCATTCGCATGCTCAACAAATATGCTTATTCCATATTAGTCTAGGTATATCATCTAGTGATGAAATAACTATGGCATTCTCCTCCATTACCCACACAATACATGAAAGAGTTATTCTTTCTTTGCTTAATAATACATCATGGATAATTTTTCCTTTGATTCTCTTTAGTCTGGGTAGAAAGAGCTCAATTTAATGTATATGTTTTCAGAGTTGCATGTAACAACAATAATTGGTTGTTAAGCATCCAAAAAGTAACACAATACATGGTGGGTGATGGATTCCTAACTTTTCCAATGTCTATGCTCACTTATAGTGATCTTTCTTTCACCCAAAGTTTGGAATATTCTTGTCATTATGTTGATTTGATCAATTCCCATATTGGTTCATGCCTAGTAGTGGAGAATAGTGCATGAACAATGTAGAGCATGGACATGAAAATCATGTATTTAGTGGAGTGAAAGACAATGGGAGAATTGAGGGGAATGATCACTAACATTACGTTTGGAAATAAAAATGTATAATATAATACTCCCCCCTTATGATCATGCTTAATCTATAATTCCATAAATACATGAGAAGACTTTTACACCAACCTCTTACATGCATTCAACAATTGGTTTTATTAGTCAAAAGGATAAATGGCTTCCACATGGTCAAGAAGAGATGATATCTAGGAATGACACTTGGCAATACAAGATTCATTTTCTCATAAGCCCTCCTTATTTCCCCTTTGTAGAATCACAAATCTTTGTGTTCTTTGCAACTATATTCGGCCATTACATATTACATTCCAATATTAATTTTATATAGCTTGAGTTCATCATGAAAAGGCCCGCATTGTTGATTTTTTCAATATTTTCTAGACTGATAATTACTTCCAATGATTACGTCATTAATATTTCGTTAGAAAATTATATATTATAGAGCAATGGGACACATAAAATATTGCAGAAACACAAACACATAAAACACATAAAACAAGAGAGACATAGATATATGTGGTTCACCCAGTTTGGGCTACATCCACAGAGAAACAACCAGTGCTTCCTTTTATATTATCTAGCAAAATGAAGAGATACAACCTACAACAGATCCACTATAATTTCCTCTTCACTCTCACATAATTTCCTCTCTTTCTTGCCCATAATACACATACATAGCCGCAATACAATTCCCTCATATAAACTGAGGGTTTCCTTCTAGGGGAAAAAACCCTAAATTATCAGAACTTCTATTGTCAGATCATCTGCCTAATGAACGAACCAAATTGACTATGAATTTACAATATTTTACAAGGCAATTTTACATCTATTTTACAAAGGTGGGGGCTAATAAAATCACTGTCACCCCCCTTGGACCCCCCTAACGATGATTAAACGGGTGGCGTTGTCGCCCCGTTAAGAACTAGGGTCCAACGTGACGATTCCTATGAATAAAGAAGGTGATCGGGCTCCACACCCAACATTTGTCTTGCGTCACATTCATCATTAGGAAATTTTATAGAAAATTTCAACAGTATAAGAAATAAAGCCAATAATATCATAAAGAGACAACCAAATAAGAGACAAAAAATTTATCATTTGAAAACCCTAACTAGGCAAAAACCCAACAACCTTTTCTTAGAGAAATTGTCCAATTCAACAAGAGATACAATCTGAACTTTCTAGTTAAATAAAAGTCAAACTAACTAGTAACCAAACACGTGTCAAACCTAGTCAATTATAGACAAATTTGGCCTCAAATTTCAAGCTCTTGAAATTTCAGCCTCCTGTAATTTCAACCTCTTATACTTTCCTAAAAAAAATCGGTCTTATGCCCAGAAAAAACATAGAATATTTCCACACTTTTGAAGACGATAGAAGTCAAACATGAGTTTTTTTCTACCTCATATTCGTCCTTCCTCAAGCCTCAGATGATATCTTATTATCCAAAATTATGCCAAGAAGAGGTTGAATGACCTTTAAATAATGAATTGATTAGTCTAAATAGGTGTGACTAAGGGGGTAGGCTGACTTGAAATTGTGGAGGAGTCAACTTGTCTTTTTGGAGGGAAAATTTTTTAATTATGAAGTTTAAATATTTCAATTCCCTCTTTTGAAGCTGACTTAAATCTTACATTTATATTTGTCATTTCATATATATTTGTAGGGCTACAACTTCAATTATGAAAACCAACCATAGCTACAAATATTCAACACATATAAGTATATTTATGTCATCTACTCACCTATCCATTCACTAGTCATGTCTTAGCCTTGAGCTCCACACTAGGAATCCCTATTAGCATATTTGTGTCATTTACACACGAGGCCATCTATTTAAGCTCAGAGGGCATAACTTTTGCCATTATAACTACAAATTTACAATCTATACATAATGTGATCCAATACATTCCAAGGGTCCAAACTAAGGTATTACACTACTAGTATCTCCTCCATAGTCACTTTTTTATTATTATGGAACAATAATATCAACAAAGGAAAATGAACATGTTTCCCTCTTTGAGCTAAGTTTTTGATAGCTTGAATTAGGGTTATGTTTAAGGTTTTAAAACCCTATTGGAATCTCCATGACACATATAGAAGTCTTTGGTGGACTCCGATTTTTTTTTAGCTCATTTCCATATGATACTAATAGCTCTACATGTGCAAATTATGGTGAGTTGGCATTGCTACCAATTGGACCCATGGAGAATAATGCTAGCCTTACCTTGTTAGGAGAACAACTTTCTCATATGGACTCTTTTGACAAAAAAAAACATTCTTGAAAAGACATTGATGTGCAAAATATAGCGATAAAGCCTAGGACTTAGGTCTTAGCATTTGAGACCCCAAAATTTCATTCTTCACATGGGAAATTTACCATTCTCTTCCATTATTATATTTTTTAGGATTTAATCAAAATCAATAATTTAATGTTACAAATTTAATATTATCAATTCAAAAATTTAATTAAATATATGATTACCATATTTATCCATTTTATTTTATTAATGATGATAATATAAATATTAATACCTAAATTTGAATTTGATTAACTATAATAAATATATAAAATAAATATAAAATACATACACACATGACACTAAATATATATATATATATCATATCTATATATATATATATATATATATATATATATAATATATATATATATATATATATATATATATATAAATATAATTAATTAATTAATTAATTAATAGATGCCTCTTCTACATGAGTGAAAATAACTAATATAATTGGTTGGCATCAAAGATAGGAATGACAAGCTTTCCCTTAAATGATAATTTTAAAAATATCTTAATATTTATTTTGCATAGTGATATCATTTATTAAAAACCATGTATATTGATACTAATGGTAAGTTTAAATATTGATACATTTGAAAAACCATGTATATTGATACTAATGGTAAGTTTAAATATTGATACATTTGAACAATGACATGAGAGTCTAATCTTGGATAAAATGTCCAATGCATATGATTTAAATCATTAAATTTTTGAAAACCAACATATCATTTATTTCATTTATATGTATTTATTAAGGGATATAAATAAAGATGCCACAAAGAAAATTATGAATTAATTTTCCTATTAATTAGAATAAAGTAGTATTATATCAAATCAAAATACCAACATCCCAAGTAAATGATGTGTTTAATTAGATATATGTAAAAACACGGTTAATAGAGTCCATGAATTAGTTTTTCTAAATAAACTAATTTTATAATAAATCAAAAGAGTTCATAAACTAGTTCTTCTAAATAAACTAATTTTATAATAAATTAAAACACCACTTTTTATGTATTTAATTAGATATATGTAAAATTTATGTATTTAATTAGATATATGTAAAATATTGTTAATAAAGTTCATGAACTAGTTTTTCTAAACCAACTAATTTTATAATAAATCAAAAACACTAATATTTTAGGTAAATGATGTATCTTATAAAGAGATATACATAAAGATATATGTAATAGAGATTATGAACTAGTTCTTACGAATAAAATAAATTAATCTTATAATAAAGATCTAAACTATTTTTTCTAACAAATAAAATATATTAAACTTATAACTAAAAACCGACATTCCATATAAATGATATATTTTATAATAAGATATATGTAAAGATATGGGTAATAAAGATATTATAAACTAGTTCTTCTAACCAATAGAATAAACGAATCTTATAACAAATTAAAAAAAACCAACATTCCAAGTACATGATGCATTTTATAATAGGATAGTCTAGCTGGCAAGACTCATAATCATAATGTAGAGGTTACGGGTTCAAATCCTGTCTATGTAGCAGTAATAAATTGGCCAGCAGTGTTGAAAGGAATAATCATAATGTAGAGGTTACGGGTTCAAATCCTGTCTCTGTAGCAGTAATAAATTGGCCAGCAGTGTTGATCCTTCCTTTCAACTTCATGTTTTGATAAATAAAACAAACTAAACTTATAACAAATTAAAAAACCAACATTCCATATAAATAAAATAAACCACTCTTATAACAAATTAAAAAACCAACATTCCATATAAAAAACCAACATTCCATATAGATGAATGTAATTTATAATGAAAAAAATATATAAATACTATAAATTAGTTCTTCTAACTAATAGAATAAATAATCTTTATATATATATATATATATATATATATATAATATATATATAAAAATATATAATAGACTAGTTCTTTAATAATAGAATAAAACTAATTTTATAACAAATAAAAACCAACATGATAATGTGTTTTATAGCCTGATATATGTAAAGTACAAGTTAATATAGATTATGAACTAGTTCTTCTTAAGGAAAAAAAAATTAGTATTATAACAAATCAAACTCATTGATAAGATTTTTGATGATTTATTAAATAAAAAATAAAATATTAATTATTTTATATAAGAAATTATTAAAAAAATTAATTTATTTTAAAATCTGATTTATTAAATATATTGATTAAAAAAATTAAATTATTTTAAAAATTTGATTTATTAAATATATTGATTTAATTTCATTTTATTATGTAATAATTTTTAAATATTAATAAAAATTAAATGATAATATTTGATTTTATTTTTTTTTGTAGTGTGTTGTTTTTTTTATACAATTTTTATTTTATTTTTTTTTTATTTTTTATTTTTTAAGTATACAATGATAAAAAACTGAATAAATAAATTATTGGATCGGTTTCTTTACAAGTCAATGTGAGAGATGTTGTAGTTACATGTTATTATTATTGTTATCTAATTTTAAGGTCACGGTCAAGATGCACACCAAATTGGTGTATGAAATAATAGTAAAATATAGTGGATTCAATTAAAAATAATAAAAAATAACAAAATGAATAATCAAAATAATAAGTCAATTCAATTTAATTTATTATATTACATTTTTGCTTTTATTAATCAAATTACATATACATATTAAAAAATAATAAAATAATAAAATTCATATGTGTAACCATGATATTTCAAACGTAATATTTACATTAAATCCACACACCATACACATCTATAATTATTACTTATAATAAAATACATTTTCTAAATTATACATATGATAATTAATGTTATGCATATAACTTAGAAAATAGATTTAAAAAATCGAAAACATGGCAAATGAAAAAAACCAACAAAATGTATGTAACTCTATGTATTATCAAATTTTTGAATATATCTCGTATATATATATCATATATATATATAAGAGAGAGAAGAGAGAGAGAGAGAGAGAGGAGAGAGAGAGAGAGAGAGATTGTGTATTACATCTATCTTAACTCCTTATCTACTAAGAGGCAAGAGAAAATAAATATCTAGAAGTTTAAACTTTTTTTCAAGTTTTTCTCTCAAAAATATGTTTGCATGGTGAGATTGTTGGCGAAGTTGTCACTGATGGAAAATGATGTTGAAGGTATAATGATCAATGCCACAATTGAATATAATGAATATGTCTGATGCTAAGTTTGTATAACAGTTAGTATGTTGTATTAGTAAGTATGTATGGCTTGTCAAATGTTGTGATGTGTTTCTTGCATATGTTGTGACGTTAAGGGTTATGTTGTTGAGCTAGTTATGTTGTAGAGGTATGTTGCAGAGGTTAGAGTTGAAGAAGTTTTTTTATGTAAATGGTTGAAGCACATGAATATGTTTTGATAATCTCTAAACGTAGTTATATTAATTGGCAATTTGCTTGAAACTGGTTTAACCATGGTTTAGGAAATTATTAGATTTGGTTGATGTAAGTATTTTAATATTATTTGGAGAACCATTTTGTTTTGATATTCAAATATGAAAGTATGAAACGAATAGCTCGAATACAATGAGGAATTTTTTTATTTCATTTCCTATTTGGAATACAAACAATCAAAAAAGTTTTTTTTTTATAAAAATATGTATGCTTTTGGACAACATAAGTGTTAGAGAGTTGATTGAATTATGTGAGAGACCTAGTTCGTGAGTTACCTGTCACAAAGAGAAAGAGGAAGAAGAGTAGATGTGAAGTTGATTTGAGGAAGAGAAGGCATAAACAAAGAGATCGAGGTATGCAGATTTAAAGACTAGATAGAACAACACATTGTATCTTTTATGTATTATGGAATTGTAGTCTTCTTTCAGGTAGTATCTTGAAAAAGAGAAGGTTGGAGCTTATTGAAGAGGGAATAGGATATTATTAGCAAGTAATAGCTTACATACATAAATTGAGGTAGGAGCCTCCTATAGGTAGAATCCTGTAGAAAATTAATGTAGAAAGGGAGTAAGAGTTTCCTAGCAAGTTATGACTTGCAAAATAGCAAAGGTTGGAGCCTTGATGCAATAGAGGAAGTAGGAGCTTACCTTTGCATCACAACAACAACAAAGTCGTGGTTTTTCCCTTTATGGTGTCCATATTTGTTGGTTTTGTGCGCTTATTTTTATGTTTTCATTGAATGATGTAATGTTGTTTACATCTTAAATCTACTTTTCATATAATATTATGCTGCTCATTTAATAGTTTAGATAAATATTAAAGGAAAAGTAAAAATAAAAAATTTATGTCCATGAATGCACTACACTGATTCACCCCCCTCTCAGTATAGTCAAGTTTCTAACAAGTGGTATAAGAGCATAGGTCACGAGTTCGATACACACCTGACTCGTGCTCGGGGGATATTGTTGGACATTAGAAAAACCAACACTCCCTGGGTGTTTCATGACATGGACTAACCATCTCTTGTGGATCCTTATCTTTGGAAATTTGATCATTGATTAACATCTACAGGTTTCGGTTTAATGGCAATCATGATTTCCAACAAATGGCATCAAAGATGGTTCTTTTTACATCATCCTAGCAGTTGGAAGGTAGACCGGGTTGAATCATGGATTATCAAAGTGTACATGTTCTTAGTACAACAAACTTTCAGGATTGGAGAGAAAAGAGAAATATTAATTAATAGGTTATGGACCTAATGTCTAGAAGCTAGTGTGTGATGGATATAGTAAATATTTCCCATCAACACAAGAATAATAGTGGAATTCTCAAGTTAAAAGTGAAATTTACGACAATCTCCACAATCTGGATCTTGAGACAGTAATAGATCTCATATCTGTAAAGGAAATCTGGGATAGGCTGCAGTTCATTCATGAAGGAGAAACCAATAGAAACAATTTAGAAAAAGAAGAGAAGAATAAGAAGGAAAATGCCTCTCAAAAATAAAGTGTTGAGTCTAATGAGACCTGTTATGCTAGTTTGAATGTACCTGCTTGTCATGAGGAGAAGTTAGTTGAAGAACAAGCCAAGTTTGACTCAACCTTGGCTGAAATAGAAAGACTTATAAGTGAAAACATAGATCAAGAGAAGTTTTTGCATATATGTGACGAGAAAAAGCATGAATTCAAAGAGGAAATCATTAGCCCAAGGACACAATTGGAAGAAGCGAGGAGAGTTGAAAAGGTTATCAATAGTCGACTAAAGGAAATAGAAGAATAGTATCAAATATTAGTAGTTGAAGTTGTTTCAACAAGAAATGAATTGGGTAAAAATATAAAACTATATGATAAGCTATAAGAGGAGTTTGTCTCTGTGAAAATTAAGTTTGAAAATAGAATTAGGTCAAAAGTAGCCACAAAAAATAATAAAGCAACGCTGAAAATACTTGTAGGAAAAGATGCAAGAAACATGATTAACAAAGAAGCAAACAAAAAAGATATCAAAACCATCAACAAGATCATGAGTCAAAGAAAGTGTCTTTTGCAAGAAGTCCATTTGATCTCAAAGATGAATAGAGAAAATCTACAAGGTTCCAAAGGAGATCCTTTTCACCTTTGAAAGGTTTCAAGTGATTTTATTGACATAACCCTGGGCATGTAGTAACAGACTGTAAGAGCAGTCAAATCAAGGTCCATCAATTGAGGATGCAACAGACAATGAAGTTCACTAAAGCAGGAAAACAAGGAAGAACCTTACCTACGAGAAGGTCATCAACTACCAGGTAAACAAACTCTTTCTATGGCTACTGTTATTTGTACAATGTTTTTAGATATAAATTTGTTGGTTGTAAATACCATGTAATAAATAATGTAAAAAAGAGTAGAAATGGCACAAGAAGACACAAGCACTTTCCTCCATTTCTTAGCCACACAATATGTTATGTATATGAAAATATTGGCCACATGGCCAAAGATTTCAAGATATACAATTCGTTAAATAAAAATAGGTAGAATATTGAGGAGACCACTCAAAGCAGATCATACAATAACTCAGGAGGAAATGCACACAACAAAAGTTAGCCCACCAAAGCCTAGAAAAGAAAGAAAGAGTAGCGAGAGACTTCAATGAAGAGTTGAATATAGCATGACCTCAGGGGGAGATTCTCGAGGAAGAAAATCATATTCCAACCAATGTTTTCATCAGAGTATCAATCATAAAGAGTGAAGCGCCTTAGGGGGAGAGCGACTCCAACAATATTTCTTGAAGACATGACAAGCCAATAGATGTGGCTTAGAGGATATGTGGTCTGTTTGTGGGATGCTATTGTGATATTGTTATGCAAATATGTAGGAAAATGAACTAAAGTTAAGGTCAAAATATTTGAAGGAAATAGTGGTGTTGAAGAACTCCATATCCAAAGAGAAAATCTCAAACAAACAAGAGTACCACCTATACTGTAATATATCCAACAATAAAGTTAGAGTGTCACTAAAAGAAGAAATGGACAAGATAATGAGGAGTATATATTTCATGCCAACTCAAATTTAATAAAGTCATAATTCAAAGGTTTGATTTGGGACCTTAGTTCCTGTAGATGTTGAACAAAAGGACAAAATTCCACTTTTGATTTTTGAATTGTTGGTTATGTTTCATTCCTGTACTTACTCTTGGATATAAATATGGTAGAAGGAATGGAAAAAAGTTTTAATTACATTCTAATCATGAATCAAATAATATTTTCTCACAAATTTCATGTTGGGCACATCTTTTACTTAGTGACAACACTAAACACTAACTTGTGCAAGCATGTGGATGAGTAAAAGCTATATTGAAACCTAAGTGATTCAAATTTAAATAGGAAGACAACAAATCATAGATATAACCATAAATATAAAGATGTAGTAAATAACACTTCATTTCATTAATATTAAATATTGAGATATGCTTACAAACATAATGGAAATAAACTAGCTTGGTCGATGGTTGCTTATCTCTGAGAAGAGATGTGGAAATTACATGCCTATGAATTGTGTTACAATGAGGCTCGAAGGCCTATTTATTATTGAGAAATAATGGAAAACCATAAAAATCCAAAAATCTAACCCTAGGAGATGAAGCACCAAAACAATGGACCTTGTTTGGGTAAATTGGTACATCAGTTTCCCGGGGTCGTAACTTTGGTATACGATCTTTGTTTGACGCACACAATACCTCGTTAGAAAGATATATCTAAGGACTGCAAATTTTGAATGAAAAAATCAATAAAAGTATCATATTTTCCCGTTTTTCCCAAAAGAATGTCGTTTAGGGCCTCAAAACGACTTCGTAAGTTCAGGACCCAAAAAACTGCCAAAAATAGTAAACTATGCTACAGTTAAGGAAACTAAAAAACTGAAAGAGACAATGTTGGGAGTCCAAGTGGAATAGGTAGGTGGCCACTAGTGTCCACCTGGATTAGTCCTCTCCCCTTAGAAAGAAATGGTCTCCATTGCGTTGAGTGCCTCCATGAGATGGGGAAACTTCCACTAAACTTGCGTTGAGTGTTATTGATCTGTGTGTCAATGATCTGATTAGTTGTGGTTTTTTCCATGCAGTTTGGGTTTAGCTCTGTTGGTGTGAGTTCTTCTACAATGTCAAATGTGTCCAACAATGGTGGAAAGTATGGCTGAAGGAAGTCTACATTGAAAACTAGGTGCAGACAAAGGAGCGGTCGAATCTTGAGCTCGAAGGCAGTGTCCCCTACAACCTTGCTAATGGTGTATGGCCCATATCAGAGAGAGAGAATCTTGTGGTGGGGTCTAGTAAGGTGCTCCTTCTGCAAATGTAGCCAAAATTTGTCGCCCAACTGGAAATTCTGTGACACTTGACGTTGATCATGGTGTTGCTTGTACTTAGCATTGGCTCTGTCCAATATATCATGGACCTACTAGCGAATGTGTTGAATGCACTCAATGAAGCTGTTAGCCCTGTCGAATTTGGATTGGACATGGGCCGAATTTGCCCGAGTAGCTGCAAATGGTATAGCCACATCAATGGGACATAATGGCTAAAATCCTAGTGCTACCTAAAAGGGGTTGTGGCCCATTGAACGATGGAGAGCTTTGTTGTAGCTATGCTAGAAATAGGGGAGTATTTCATCCCATGTGCGTGGATGCTTTGAGTTGTACATGCGAAGAATGTGTATGATCATCCTATTGATGACCTTTGTTTGGCCATCAGTTTTGGAGATCGAAGGTCATGGACTTAGTGAGTTTGGTATCCAGTATCGACCAAAGACTTGACCAAAATGCACTTAAGAGTCTACTGTCTCGATTTGAGACAATGGATTGTGAGATCCCAAAGTGCACTCGCACTCGCTCAAAGAATAGCTTAGTAGTGGCCTCTACTGTGATACTCTTCTTGCAGGCTGCCATAATGGCCATTTTAGAGAATCTGTCGATGACCACGAAAATGCAGTCATTGTCATGCTTAATAGAAGGAAGGCCCGACATGTAATCCATGGAGATGGATTCCCAAGGTCGAATAGGAGTAGGTAAAGGAGTATATATGCCTTTCTTCTTGATGGTTGGTTTGGCAATGGCACATGCAGCCTAGGATTTAATGTACCTCCCAACATCCTGATGAAGGTTTGGCCAATAAAAATACTTCTGTAGTACTGCCACTGTTTTCTCTACTCTGAAATGTCCAGCAACCTGACTGTAGTGTACCTCCCAAATCATCTTGGCATGCTTTCTTGAAGGAACATAAATGTGTCCCAGGTGGCATAACAGTGCATCTTGGAGGTAAAAATTTGGAACTTTCTTACCTTCTAGGAGTGTCGGGTATGTGCTGCTGAATTTTGGATTGCACCCGTAAAGATGCAGCCACCCTGAAGTCTTGTGCCCATAGGAGTCGGGCACAATGATCAGCGCCATAACTGGTGGTCGGTTGAGGCATTCTGCAACATTATTGGTGCTTCCCTTCTTGTATTTAAGGTTAAAATGGAATTGTTGCAGGTATGTGGACCATTTATGATGGCAATCATTCCGTAACTTCCTTTGTGTCTATATGAACTGTAGGGTCCATTGGTCTATGTGGATGATTGTTTCCTTCGAAAGAGTGTAATGCTTCCATTGATGACAGGCCTGCAAAATGGAATACAATTCTTTGTCATAGGTGGGATACTTTTAGAATGTGTATGAAAGTGTCTCACTATGGTAAGCCACTGGATGCCCCTTCTGAGTAAGAACTGCACCAATAACATAGTTGGAGGCATCTTCCTCAATCTCAAATGGTTGTTGCAGTTCTAGTAATGTGAGCACTGGTGTAGAGAAGAGGTGTTGCTTCAACTCCAAAACACCTTTTGTTGGGTTTAAGACCAAAATAACTTTGCTTTTGCTCCGCCCTTGGTGAATTGACTTAAAGGCCAAGTGATATGAGAGAACCCCAACATGAATTTGCGGTAGAAATTGGCAAGGCCCAAAAATATGTGGGGTTCTGTTATAGTGGTTGGGGATGGTCAATTCCGAATGACTTGTACCTTGGCTAGGCCCACATGCAAACCCTTCT
Organism: Pinus taeda; assembly: GCA_000404065.3. Classification (NCBI taxonomy): domain Eukaryota; kingdom Viridiplantae; phylum Streptophyta; class Pinopsida; order Pinales; family Pinaceae; genus Pinus; species Pinus taeda. Next base: position 51,038 of record APFE030344663.1, on the reverse strand, counting down.
CATCAATGATGTATCCCAAATATTGAACCTGGGTCATGCAAAAAGTGAATTTCTCCAGATTGGCACATAACTTGTGTTGTCACAGGGTTTGGAGGACCTGTTGAATATGGTGGAGGTGCTCTTCCCAACTCTAGATGAAGATAAAGATTTCATGTAAATACACCAACATGAATACATTGGTGAAGGGTCACAAGATGTCACCCATCAATATCATGAATGTTGCGGGGGCATTCGTCAACCCGAAAGGCATGACCAACCACTCAAAAAGGCCTTCCTTGGATTTGAAGGTAGTATTCCACACATCAAAGGGTTCGATAGGCACCTGGTGATAACTAGACTTCAAGTCAGTCTTGCTGAAATATTTAGCCCCCTTGAGCTGGTCTAGAAGGTCATCAATCTATAGGATTGAGTTCCTATTCCAGAAAGTGATCTTATTCAATGCCCAATAATCAATACAGAGTCTCTAGGCCCCATCCTTCTTTTGTACCAATACAATTGGGCTCCCATAGGGTGATGAGATTGGCATGATGTGCCCTTCCTGAAAAATCTCTTAAACCTACCTCTTGACCTCATCATTCTCCAGGACAAAGCGCCAATATATTGGTTCATTGGGTAGCGACACGCCCGAGATCAGTGATCAAGGGGATCAATAAAGTGCTCAAAATTCAAAGTGTTCAAAAGTTCTCGAAACCTATACCAGATCATAGATCTCGACGACCTGAATCCAACACAAATTGAATCACTCAAAACCGATATCATATGATTTTGATATCACGTTCTAATCGTTTTCCCAAACAGGCAAAAAATTTGCAGGTTGGATGGAAAACTGCTGATTGGGAAGTCCATACACTAACTAGGTAGGGTGACAGGACATGTTGACTAGGTTTCTTGGTCCAATGACTAGTTTCCAAGTGTTCTTTCTGTATTGGTCGAATTTTGTTGTGCTTTGATTGGTCGAAGTGGATTTTAAGGGGTCCAATGAATGGAGGCCACGTGGGCCAATGGAGGGCTACCACGTGGCCTCCCAATGGTGCATTTATTTATTTTTATTAGCCAAAGTGCCTCTGCGAGAGTTGAGCACATGACCTCCAAACCAAGAGTGTAGTGCCTTACCCGTAGGGCACATCACAGTTCTTAACTATCATGGTGGCCAACATTTATTTAAGTTTTATGCCATTGAGTATTAGGGGATGGGGCCAGAGCTAAGACCTGGCCCCTGGTCACCCCACACCCATAGGACCACAGGCGGGGGAGCTAAGGGAGCGGTCTTAGCCCCAGACCCAGGTTCTCGCACCATAGTCCTTGCCACAGGACCATACACTAAACAATGCAAAGCGGAAGTGTTAAATGGTTATGGATATAGGGCTTAGGACAGCGCACCAGGCCAAGGTCCCGTGCCTACAATATGCCCACACACTGAAAGACCAGAGCACAAAAAAGATGGAGAATGAAACATGGGGACTAACCCTAGAGCATATGGAACCCCTTATAACCACCAGCTAACGCGAAAGTGTTAAAATAGTGTGGGGCGGAGTTTTAGGACCAGCCCATGGTTTCATGCCAGCATGTGACTAAGTGGGCAACAAAGCAGAGGGCTTAGAGTTCGAGCGCGTAATTTTTGGGATAACCCTGGGTTTTATGCCACACATGGAAACAATTGCCAAAGAGCTAGGGGCTATGCCACCGGGGGCGGGCGGTTAGCCCTAGCCCCCGGACACATGGCCCATGTGGCCCAGGTAGTTCACCACAGGCCTTATTAGGCAATTAACCCAAGCGAAATTTTGCACCTAGTTCAGCGCGAATCTCGCTGGCGCAGGACGAAATTGTCACTCGGGGCACCCATAAAAGGAAAATTCATAGGATGGATAGCGGTCCTGTCCATTTTGTAGAGTAGTTAGCAGAAGAAACTTTGGGAGAGCATAACTTCTTCAGTTTTTGGCCAAATTGAGCCCAACAAAAGCCTAGCTAGGGGTTTTTGATTGTTTTAAAGTGATTGGAGACATAATATTTACATTCTGAGCACTATAAATCTATGTAAACACAAATTTTAGCACTTAATGAAAGATGCCCAACATTAAAAGCTGGATTGGGAGGTAGCCCAAGAGAGGGGTGAGCTCCTTTATCATTTTTGTTGTTATGTGTTTCTGATATGGCATATTGTCTCTGTTATTGATATTTATTAAGTTTAAAAATCATTATTTTATGTGTTTTGTAAAGTGTTCCATTACCCAAAATACATAAATTTTTTCTTGCAATTTTTCCATCACCTTCAAGTTTACATTACAGATCAGTTTGGTATTAGAGCTCAAGGTTATTTTGAAGGTTTGATTTTGTTTGCAAGTGTTTTCTGATGGTTACACGGTTGAATCTTAAAATAGTAGAAGGAGAACTTGTGGAGCCAAGGCCTCACATTTTTTCAAGTATAACACATACACCTTAAGCTTCAATAGTCATGGCACAAGAAGAAGGTCCTAAAGGGATATCTGAAGATGAAATAACTTTCTTAAAATCTTTCTTTGATATGTCAGAAATGGTGAAAGTTCTTTATGAGGAGAGGAACTCAAGGTATTATGGAGAGATCTCAAAACCTGCAAAAGGAGATGGAGGAAAAGGAGACAAGCCTCCAAAAGGGAATGGAGGGAATGGTGACAAACCACCACCTTCACCTCCATCCTCATCCTCATATTCATCCTCATCTTCTTCTACTTCTTCTACCCTTTCACAAACACATCCAAATTCTCCAAAAGGACATGGAAAAACTCCTTTGCTAAAACTTGATATAAAGTTTGAATTGTCTATGTATGATGGAGAGGTAGATGATGATAAATTAGATAATTGGGTTCGTCAAATTGAAGGTTATTACAGGAAACAAAGAATCAAGGATGACGAGACCAAAATTCAACTTGCTTATCTTAGGTTGGAAAGTGAAACACTTGTTTGGTGGGAAGCTAGAACTCAAGAGGACATGAAGAAACATGGTAAGGTTTTATCCTCTTGGAATGATTTTGTTGTTGCAATAAGAAGGCAATTATATCCATTAGCATACATGCAAAAAATATCATGGATTGGAAAATTTTTAGGCAAGCTAAGGGTCAAAATGTGCAAATCTATACTCAAGAATTTAGAAAAAGAGCTTTGATTTTGGATATAGATTTATCCTCTTAAGACACTCTACTCAAATAAATTGGAGGATTTCGTAGTTATTTGAGACACACAATTCTTATGTTTAATCCTACAAAACTAGATGAAGATTGTGTACATGCAACTCATTTAGAAGCAAGAGGGAAGGATGTTTCTGAAGAAATTAGTGAGAAGTCATTTAAGTTTGGAGAAAAAGGAAAAGGGAAGTTCAAAGGAAAGGATAAAAAGAATGCTTCAGTCAAGAAAGAGGGAGAAAAACCCACATGTAAACACTATCCAAATAAGGCCATGATGAAGACCACTGTTGGAAAGTTCATCTTGAGATGTGGGATTGTTTTTGGAAGCCCATACTTATATGACAGGAAAGTCATCGCCATGAGAACAAGTATCACTTGTTTGAAGATGGGATTGAGTATATTGTTAGAGCACATAACAAGATGTTGAATTTTTCTCTAGTGAATGCTGGATAAATGAAGAGGTTTATTAATGCTACTAAAAAATTTCCATTGTTGATGATTAAACATAAAGATGTTGATGAATTTGAAGTCTTCCAAGAATGTGATGCAACATTAAAATCTTATTTGAACACATATGATAAGATTTTTTAGGAATATAATGTGTTGCCTCCCAAAAGAGGAAACCAACATGAAGTTCATTTGTAGCAGAATGCTTCACTTTGAACATTCGTTTGAATAAGATGCCAATGTCAGAGAAAGTAGGAATCAAGAAACATACGAAATAACTACTTGACAAAGGAAAATTATTTCTAATACATCTTCTTGTGGGTCTCCTATTGTTTTGGCTTTGAGGAAGAATGTTGCATGGCGATGTAATTCAAATTTGGTGACGAGTCAAGCCAAAAACAAGGTTTGACATGATAAGCTTCATGTTGACCATAATTTTTAGGTTGGAGATGAAGTAAAGCTTTGCATTAGCAAAGAAAAACTTCGAGGTGAAAAGAACTTGAAATTGGGTAGACCTCCTTTGATTGAAGGAGTAGGAGGGAATGTTCAGATTTATTTAACAAAAATTTTCTCTTATAAATATCTTCAAGAATTGTAGCAAGATCCTATCCTTGATAGAGAAACTGAAGCTTCAAGAGGAAAGAACGATAAACACCTTCATATGGGGTTCAAAAGTACAAAACCAGGCAAACCCAAATGGATTGAAAAGGGAAGGGTGAGGGAATCATAGCCTCTTCTGTTTATTGACTAAAAAGTCTTTTGGAGGTCCAAAAGCTTCCATTTGGGAGGAGTGACCCAGGGGATCAGTAAATTGCTCAAATTTCAAAGTGTTCAAAAGTGATCGAAACCTATACAAGAGCATAGAAATCAATGACCTAAATCCAACACAACTTGAATTGCTCAAAAACGATATCATATGCTCTCAATATCACGTTCGGATTGTTTTCCCAAACAAGGAAAAAAATTATAGGTTGGATGCAGGACTGCTGACCGAGCATGGTGACTAGACATGTTGACTGAGTTTCTTGGGCCAATGAATGGCTACTAAGTGTCCTCTTCATATTAGTCGAATTCTATTTTGATTTTATTGGTCGAAGTGGATTTTTAAGGGGTCCAGTGAATGGAGGCCACGTGGGCCAATGGAGGGTTGCCACATGGCCTCCCAACGGTGCATTAATTTTTTTTTTATCAGCTAAACTTCCTCCAAGAGAGTCGAATGCATGACCTCCAAACCAATAGTGAAACACCTTACCGCTAGGGTGCATGGTAGTTCTTAACTATCATGGTGGCCAACATTTATTTAAGTTTTATGTTGCTGAGTATTAGGGGGCTGGGGCTAAAGCCTGGCCCCCAGTCACCCCACACCCACAAGATTGCAGGAGAGGGAGCCAAGGGCATGGGCTTAGCCCCAACTATAGGTTCTAGCACCATATTCCTTGCCAAAGGACCATACACCAAATAACGTGAAGTGAAAGTGTTAAACACTTGTGGAGACAAGGCTTGGGTCAAGGCACTAGCTTGAGGTCCCATGCCTACCATATGCCCAAATACATAAAGCCTGGAGTGTGGAACATACGGGGGATGCAACATGGGGACTAGCCCTGGAGCATATGGAACCTAATATAACCACCTACTAACACATAATTGTTAAAGCAATATGGGGCAGAGTTTTGGGATCAACCCATGGTTTCATGCCAACATGTGACCAAGTGTGCGACAAAGTGGAGGGCTCGCAGTTCGATCGGTAATTTTGGGGATAGGCCTAGGTTTTATGCCACACATGGAACGAATGGCTAAATATCTAGGGGCTATGCCGACGGGGGCAGGCGGGGTTATCCCCAGCCTCGAATGCATGGCCCATGTGGCCCTAGTATTCAGCCACAGGCCTTATCAGGAAATTAAACCAAGTGACATTTTGCACCTAGTTCAACACGAATCTCACCATCACTAGGTGAAATTGTCACTTGATGTGCCCAGAAAAGCCAGATTCGTAGGAGGATAGCAATCCGGTTCATTTTTTGGCCAAATAAGTTTTTGGCCAAATCAAGCCCAACAAAAGGCCAGTTAGGGGTTTTTGATTGTTTTGAAGCCATTGGAGACATAATTTTTACATTCTGAGCAATGTAAATCCATGTAAACACAAATTTGAGCACTCAATAAAAGAAGCCCAACATTGGAATCTAGACCAGGAGATGTAGCCCAAGAGAGGGGTGATCTCCTTTATCATTTTTGATGCTATGTGTTTATGATATGGTATATTGTCTCTGCTATTGATATTAAATAAGTTTAAAAATCAGTATTTTATGTGTTTTGTAAAGTGATCCATTACCCAAAATACATAAAAATTTTCCATCACCTTCAAGTTTACATTACAAATTAGTTAGATCGATGGAGTACTTGATCTGACAGTGTAGAGGTACCCCCGTAGGTGAGTTGAAAATGTTCCCTATACTCCTCCATGACCATATTCATCTACTCCTTCTGTGCGAAGGAGCCCTGTTTGGAAGCTGTGGCCACAATATTCTTCTTGCCCTAAGTGCAAATCATAAGGAAAACAATTTTCTTGGTATGTGAAATGATCTTACTTCATTGCTTTATAGAGATCAAAGAGATGGTAGTAGGTAGGGCTATCTCTGATATCCTATACAACTTATTGCCCAAATTAATAATCACATAGCGAGGTCTAGACTCATTTACAACATGCCGCTTCAAAAAGTATGGTTCTCCTAATAATACATCAGAAACTTCAAGAGGAGAAACATCACATAGTACCTCATTTGTGAGGGGCTTAATGTTGTAGGGATGGAGACACTGGTGGCTGACATCGAGATCTCCTCCTTGGTGAAGCCACCAGATGGTGTACGACTATGGATGTGTTGTAGTTGGTAGACCGATCTGCTTCACGACATCTTCTAAAATGAGGTTCTTTTGGCTGCCGATGTCGATAATGAACTGCAAGGAAGAACCATTCACCCACATCTGTGAGTGGAAGAGGTGTTCCCCTTCTCTAGATCTTCAGGCTCATTCTTCTAGATCTTGGTGGTGGTGACAGTTGCACTGGGATCCGCATTAGTATTATGCTTCCCTTTGTCATTCCCCTTATTGAGTTCTGACTTAGAGTTGGAACATGTATCTGATTCGGAAGCCTTCAGCTCGTCCACCAGTGACTGCTTAGCCTGACACTCACTTGTGTTGTGAGTGGAGCTCTTATGGAACTCACACCATTTTCCCATGTCCTTCTTTGTCTTTGGGGTGTTGTTCTTTTCTTTCAACTTTGACGGGTTGTCCTAGGTCGCACCACCTTATCTTTTTCCTTTTCTCTACGATTTGGGGTCATCTTTCCTTTGCCTCAGATTTGCATATCTAAAGTCTTTCTTCTTCTATTGAAACTTCTGCTCAATATTGACAACGTATCGATACACTGTGCCAAGTGAGGATATGTCTAGGAACTACATCTCATCCTAGATGTATCTGTGTAGATAACTGTGGTACTTGAGTACCAAATTTCACTTAGAATCCTTAATACCCAACTTCGTGCGAAGGGTATGAAAAACATTGGTAAACACCGGTGCGTCTTGGTCCCTTCCCTGCCGTAGCGTGGTCCACTTTATGTATTTATCCTCATAGCTCATGAAAGGGTAGTACTTCTCCTTGATGGTGTCCTAGAACGAATTCCAAGTGGGTGCGTCTAAAAATAGTGAGGGTTTACTTTCATCATTATTCTCACAGTGGGTTTCCCACCAGTTCCTTATGTGGGGAGTGGATTTGAGAAGTGTGAAAGTATACTTTTCATGGTTGGAAAAATCATGAACAAAAAAATATCCTTCTAGCAGATTTAACCATTTATCTATGGCGTCTGCATCTATTTGACCTTCAAATATGGGGATGATAAAGATAACTTGTACCTTAAAGGGTGTGGACCTTCTAGAGTGGGTGCTAGAAGAAGATGCATCACCTTTGGGCAACCACTAAAGGATCTGGGAAACATTGTCCATCATCGATTTCCTATGTCACTCGAGGGCTTATTTGAGTAAGATTTTGAAAGGATCTCTTGCCCCCTCATCCTTATTCTCTTCCTCCATGGGAGGCCATCAGGATTTCTGAGGCTGATCTTGCAAATGTTCGACCAGTTTGAGCCCTAACTCCTTATATCCCGACTGTTATCACTGTAAAACTTCCTTAAAAAAATTTGGACAACTTACATGGTTTCTCAATTCTTGTATCAGTCATGGTCAAGTCATGGTCAAGTCATGTTCAAGTCATTTTTATGTTTTAGAGTCTAAGTCATAGGGTTAGAGTCTCATGTCCATCTTCAAATAAAGTTTGATAGCCTCATGCCATGTCCTAGAAGCCTCACCATGTGTTTAGAAGTCATATCTCACATGATTTTGGAGAAATTTTAAAACTAGCTACGAATCCACATTTTCGTAGCGCAAATAGTGTAAAAATCCTATTTTGCGCTACGAAACCCCTGTAGTAGCCTGTTTTAGCAGAAAAAACTGATTTTACTAGTTAACTTCCAGAAGCTTTCTTGAGCAATGGAAAACTCCTCTCTGAAAAGTGAAAGAGGTTTTCATTCCTAATATACTGAATTACAAAAACCTCTTCCACTTTCTTCAGATCCATTACTATCTGGGAGAAATGATGGACCAAATTTGCACTACGAAACTGCTGTAGGTGCCGTTTTTCACATGCATATTTCTCTGTTTTACACCTGTTTTTCAAAGACACATTCTGGGAGGTAGGGAAGGTTTTTCAAAAAACCAAGAGAAGTTTTTGTTTAGCATGGATTAGTTCACAAAAATTTCCTTCAGTTTTTCTAAATACGTTTTTTGTGAGAAGTTATGAGCTCTGTCCCAAGACCCATTTTTCAGCCAGAACAGAGCAAGGGACAATCTCCTAGTTTCTAGGAATATCAAGGATCGAGTCTGGACAGCTGGATAAGTATTTTAAAAAACCAAGAGAGGTTTTTGTGCTAGACATCTTGGACTACAAAAACCTCCTTCAGTTTCAAAAAATGTGTCATGGTTTATGAAATAAAGGCTCTGTCCCACGTGCCATTTTCAGGGATCCTAAACCTAAAAGCAGGGAAACATGTTCCCTAATTTCTAGGGTTTGTCTTCAGCAGTCAGATGACCACGTGGGAGGCTTCATCAAATTTGACTTCTTGAGGTTGCAAGTTGTCAAATAATGCTTTAAATGCTTAGATAAGGTTGTTGTAATCATGATAAGGAGTTACACTCCTAGTTGTATTAGGTCACTAGCACTCCTAGTTAACAGCTAGTTCTAATTAATGGTTTGTTTTATGGTTAGAATAGGTGTCACTGATGAAAAATTAGAATTCTCTTGATCATGGATGATGGAATCCTAATTTTAAATGCTTTATATAGAGCAAGAGGTCGAATTAGCAAAGGGTTGGAAATTTTATGAAAAGGCTGGTATTTGGCTTATGTAAAACTTTGTTTCAGTAATACATGTTTGGCTTTACTTCTCAGGATTCATGAGGGATTTTTATGTTCAGAATATGTGATGTTGTCCTTTTCCTAATTCTTGCAGTGGTATGGATGTGTAATCACTCAGAATTCCCTTAAGGTGCTCTGACTTCCTGTATGCATTCATAAACTGTGTGGTCCTATATGAGTTTTTATGTTATGAATATTTAGATGCTGAATGCCCTGACTTCTATGTAAGGTTGAGTTCATTGTTATATTGAGATGTTGTTGACTCCATAAGCCCAATGGATAGTTGTTAAATGTGTTTCCACCATTCATATTCTCATAGTTGTTTTACAAGAGTTAGCCATCCTATCTATGATCAAAATCATTAACCCCTTTTGAGAGAGCCCTCTCAGGTTGAGGAGGCTAAGCCTCAGCCTAAAGTAGGTTTGAAATAGTTACTTAGAGTCAACCTAAACAGCAGCCTATCAGGATCTGATTTTGAGATAACATTTTGGTGCGTCTGCCGGGAGCCTGAAGATTAATCATTCCCGAAATCAAAGAGGCTGAACTTCTGAAGGTAGCAGGAGCTCAGACATCTTTTCGAGGCTGCAAAACTACCTTGGCGACTCCACACATCAATTAACAAATTGGAAAGTGACTCCACTGCTAGAAGATCAGTAGCTTGATGAAGTTCCAAGATGAGTTCCACTGCAAGAATGAATGCCAGGTATGCTCCTATGAATCAGTCTCATATCCATGGTTTTCCAAACCCTATGCCAAAGGTTGATTGGTTAGAGGATCTTCCAATATTCAAAGATGAAAAGAAAGACAATGCTGCTCTTCATTTGGTTAGGTTCCATATGCATGTAACAGTCTTAAAGGTTAGTTCCC
>APFE030344663.1:1721-34731 GCA_000404065.3 Pinus taeda | reverse complement strand
AGGGTTGGAAATTTTATGAAAAGGCTGGTATTTGGCTTATGTAAAACTTTGTTTCAGTAATACATGTTTGGCTTTACTTCTCAGGATTCATGAGGGATTTTTATGTTCAGAATATGTGATGTTGTCCTTTTCCTAATTCTTGCAGTGGTATGGATGTGTAATCACTCAGAATTCACTTAAGGTGCTCTGACTTCCTGTATGCATTCATAAACTGTGTGGTCCTATATGAGTTTTTATGTTCTGAATATTTAGATGCTGAATGCCCTCACTTCTATGTAAGGTTGAGTTAATTGTTATATTGAGATGTTGTTGACTCCATAAGCCCAATGGATAGTTGTTAAATGTGTTTCCACCATTCATATTCTCATAGTTGTTTTACAAGAGTTAGCCATCTTATCTATAATCAAAATCATTAACCCCTTTTGAGAGAGCCCTCTCAGGTTGAGGAGGCTAAGCCTCAGCCTAAAGTAGGTTTGAAATAGTTACTTAGAGTCAACCTGAACAACAGCCTATCAGGATCTGATTTTGAGATAACACCGACCTCGTTGGGGACATGCAAATAAAAACAAAGAAATAGTAGACCGCTTTAATACCATTGATTCAAACTTAAACAAGAATGCAAAAAATCACAAATATAACCATAAATATAGAGAGGAAACAAAAATAACACTTCATTTGATTAATATCAAATACTGAAATATGCTTACAAACAAAATGGAAGTGAACTAGCTCGGGTGATGATAACTTATTTCTGAGAAGAGATGTGGCGGCTACATGCCTTTAAACTATGTTACAATGAGGCTCAAAGGCCTATTTCTTATTGATAATTAATGGAAAACCATAAACATCCTCAAACCTAACCCTAGGAGATGAAGCGCCAAAACTATGGGTCCCGTTTGGGTAAATTGGTACATCAACTTCTCGGGGTCATAAATTTGGCATACAATCTCCATTTGACGTGCACAACACCTCGTTAGAAATATATTTCTAAAGAATAGAAATTTATAATTCAAACATTAGTCAAAGTCTCATTTTTCCCGATTTTCCTCGAAAAACGTCATTTAGGAATCGAAAAACTGCCAAAAATAGTAATTTATGCTACAATTAAGGAAACTGAAAGAGATAGTGTTGGGGGTTCAAGTGGAATAGGAAGGTGGCGTATCCACCTGTATTAGTTGAACAAAAGGATAAAGAGAAAAAATTCTTGTAGATGTATATATTTCATGCCAACTCAAGAAGAAATGGAGAAGATAATGAGGAGTATATATTTCATGCCAACTCAAATTTAATAAAAGGCATAATTCAAAGGTATGATTTGGGGTTTCGTTCCTGTAGATGTTGAACAAAAGGAAAAATTTATACATTTGATTTTCAAATTTTTGGTTATGTTTTTTTCCCGTGCTTACTCCTAGCTATAAATATGGTAGAAGGAATTGAAAAAAGTTGTAACTAGATTCTAATCATGAATAAAATGATGTTTTCTCTCAAATTTTAGGTTGAAAACATTTATTTGAGACTTATTTGATTCACTTAAGGCTCCTACTCATGGGACTTCTTGATTCCCTGAAAAAATATTAGTAGAGGTAGCAGAAGGAGAGGAGTTCTAAAACCAAATTTGATTGTGTTGTGTGAGATGAGTAAGAAGGGTGACTGGATTGTGAGTTCCTGTAAACCTAGGAATGGAATCAACCTTCTTAGAGATGATAATATCGATACCTTTTGGAAGTCTGATGGAGCTCAACCTCATTTAATAAATATATAGTTTCAAAAGAAGGTCAAGCTACAATTTCTTGGAATTTATGTAGATTACAAGCTTGATGAGAGTTATACACCTAGTAAGATTTCCATCCATGTTGGCAATTATTTTCATGATTTAAAGGAAGTTAACAGTTGAGGTCAATACTCTTGGACATTCTAATGATGATAAAATTTATTCAAATGCACATTTTTATTTAATAATAATATTTGGAGGTAATGTGGATTTGTACTTCAAATTATGAAGCTTTGAAATGTCTAGTTGGTCAAGAATATTTGGTTGAGCTATGTGGACGAACAAAAGGGAACTTTGATTGTGTGGGGTGAATTCCTAGACATTGATCACATTTGTAGTTTTTGAAAGTAAGTAGTGAAAACATAACATTAGTTTCGAGAAATCGAGCAATGAAAGTGATGGCATGTCTGCACAACCCCAATGATGACTATAGATGTGAGATATGCTTCTTTTTCTAGTGGAGGATGAAAATTGACGTATGTTTTCTAGTGGTTGGAAAAATTGATTATTGGTATTAATTTATGGAAATGGTGGCTTGTAGATAATTATAATCAACCTTGATGTTGTATTCTAGAAACAATTTTCTATTTGAAAATATATTTTTCACAACTATATAGAATAGTCTATGGTTTAATTTTCCATTTGTAGACAATTATGATAGTCAAGATTTGTAATATGCTTTAGTTGGATACTCTGACTGTCAACGGAATAAATGTATTGGTGAATATTCCAATGAAAAATGTACTAGGGAAGAGCATGCTTGCAGATCTGAATGGTTTCATTACAAGCACGTTGACATACTCCATGTTTCTACATTAAATGAATCTATGACAGGAAGTGTAAAGTCTATTTTCAAAAGATGGGAATAATGTTTGCTTACTTTATTAGACTTGTTGGATAGAAATGATGAATATATACTCTTTGTAATAATATTGATTATTACTATGGTGGAGGAGGAATTTAGTAGACAAATCTCATTTGTCTTTTCTTAATCTATTATTTGGTAAAAGTTTGGCTCAGGAAACTTAATGCTCACAAAAATAGGAAGCAGTAACAAATACAAAGTTACCTCCTTGGACAAATAGATCAATTTTTTTATGATGGTTGTGAAATTTTCTCTTTCTTAGATCACATAGATTATGCCATCTCAATATTATTCAAAACTAGTTTTATTTATCCGGAGGACATTGGAGAACCAATAGGTATTTTTGAATAAAAGGAGATCATATTTTTGGCTAAAGTTGCTTGGGCTATCCTATGTATGAATTTCTTGTGAAAGGCTATGAAATCACATCGACATTTTATGGATAATCATAAGTTTCCTATTTCATTTGAACTCCATGAAAGACGACATACTTCAAAGCAAGCCTTGATGAATCTCTAATAAGTATTGATGTTGTTTTGGTAGGATTGATACAAGGCTTTGAAAGCTTGAGTGCGATCATTGAAACTCATATATCATTATATTTGGTTGATGTAAATATTTAAATATTATTTGGAGGATCATTTTGTTTCGATATTCAAATATGAAAGTATGAAATGAATAGGTGGAATACAAAGAGGAAATATTTTCATTTCAGATTCCTACATGGAATACAAACAATCAACAAAGTTTATCTATAAAAATATATGCTTTTGGACAACAAAAGTGTTAGAGAGTTGATTGAGTTATGTGAGAGACATAGTTCGTGAGTTACCTGGCACAAAGAGAAAGAGCAAGAAGAGTATATGTGAAGATGATTTGATGAAGAGAAGGAAAAAACAAAGAGATGGAGGTATGCAAAATTAAAGACCGGGTAAACCAACACATTGTATCTTTTATGTATTAGGGGATTGTAGTCTCCTTTTAGGTAGTAGCTTGAAGAAAAGGAGGTTGGAGCCTGTTGAAGAGGTAGTAGGAGCTTTCTAGCAAGTAGTAGCTTGCATAAATAAATTGAGGTAGGATCCTCCTATAGGTAGAAGCCTGCAAAAAAATATTGTAAAAAAAGAAAGTAGGAGCTTCCCAACGAGTTGTTGCTTGCAAAATAGTAGAGAGGTTAGAGCCTCCAAAAGATTATGTAATAAAGGATGTAGGAGCTTGCCTTTGCATCACAACAACAACAAAGTCATGGTTTTCCCCTTTATGAGTTTCCACTTATATCTAGTGTCCATAATACATATGTGTTGCCTTTTTGCACTGATTTTTATGATGGCATTGGATGCTACAATGTTGTTTACATATTAAATCTACTTTAAATATGATGTTATGTTGCTCATTTAATAGTTTAAATAAATATTAAAGTAAAATTAAAATCAAAGAATGATGTCCATGAATGCACTATACTAATTAGCAACACCACCCTCTCCCCCCCCACCTCGCCCCTCCCCTCTTAGTATAGTCAAGTTTCCAACAAAGCTAAACAATTATTATTTGATTTTAATTTTTTCATAATAATCATTATTAAAATATAAATTGTCATAATTTATGTTTATTTTTATTTTTAAAATATAAAAATAAGTTTACTAAAAAATATAATCACAAAATATACTTGCCTAGATTCATTGTAAATTTGTATGGTTGAGAGTATCAAATTTCTTAATATGTGATTCTTGTTTTAGCATTTAATTTCATGTCATGTATTAATTCCTTCATGTTAAATGATGAAACAAATTACACATTAAGAAATTTGATCCATGTCAATGGTTGGTAGATTACAGTTTAAGATGGATCTACGTTGATTTATGTGCACATATGGTTATTTATTATTATTATTATTTTTAATACAAGTGTTTTAAATAAGTACAACTTGAGTGAGTATAATAGTTAAACACATGTGCTTCTTCATAAAAGGTCACAAGTTCAAATCCGTAGAAGGGTAGAGTATATATGTACACCTTAGTAAAAATAGATTATTATTCTTATTATTATTATAACAACATCTCAGCCATATTGAGTTGACACTTTGTTACTCTCCATGCAATAAGTGTTTTGACAACAACTTAAAATTTTATAATAATGTGCATGGTTTCTAGTCATGGATGAATGCCTTTGTTTGTTGTTGTTTTGACACTACTACCAAGGTTATGATATGTTATATACTTTCTATATCCAACATGTTATTAACTAGCATAACCAAAATAATCCATGATAAACATTAATAAGCTTACTTCAAAATACCTCTCAAGTTATTAAAAAAAACAATCACAAAAAATAACTAAATTATAACTTTAATAATAATAATAATAATAATAATAATAATTAATATATAAATTTAACAAAAAATATGTAACAAGATTCTTAACTATGGAGATTTAGTCCTACTTTACCATGGATATTAATAATATATAAATAGGTTTCAGCACAATACCATGGTTTATCAATATCACATGCCAAAAAAATCACAACCCATTTCATATGAAACTTGTTTGTAGGTAATTTTTTATTTATTTAGTCCATTTAATTAAAATGGAAAAAGGGACATAACTATTTTTGAGATAAATTTCAACCTTTGATTTGTGAATACTAATAAGAATATTCTAGAATATTTCATGAAGGTTAAATCTCCACCATCCACCTAATGAATATTGATAATTAAAGTAAATTATGGAAGCCCTAATCCAAAAAAGACACTCCCTATTGGAGTAATTACATTGTGGTTTTTTCTTGTTGTGTTGGGAGGTGCTTTTTATAGTTCAATATGAGGTAGGTGTGTAATTCCTTCTATAGAGAACATGGAATTGTTATATTGTAGCAAGAAAATGCTTCATGTGACTTGCACTTTAGTCAAATGAAGAAATTCAAATTTCCACTTTAGAAGGATGACTTGAGTTGCAGTTAACATGAGTGACATGGCCAAGTCACTTAGGTAAGTCAGTAACTTCGAGTTTGTGGGAAAGAAGTAGAGTTGTGCATGAGTTGATTACTAAGATATAGAAATATAGTGGAGTTATGGTTAGTGAAAATTAGTTATTTGAGCTCTAGTCACGAATAGAGTCAGTATGAGTTTAGTTGAGTAGTTGTAATTATTGCTAACTCACTGATCTCTTAGTTAACTATTCATTTTACAAATAATAGCCCTAGTCATGCATGCAATTCGAATTGCCTATTTGAGTGGATGGAAAATGTACATTTGTATTTATTATTGTATACTAGTGAGTTCACATGTAGTAGGTGAGCTAATTTCCTCAGGGATTACACAAGGAAATAAGAGCTTTTTATTCTTTAAGAGAAGGAATTGCGCAAGGAAATAGGAGGAAGATGATGTCTATTTTAGCTAAGTGTTGGTTAGAGCAGGAGATCAATATTGTAGTGCATGTTGAGCTTGAAGGATTGAATATTTCATTGTAATTGATCATTGTCTCATATGATATAATACAAATAGAGGAGTGTTTTTTCCCATTTGGGTTCCCCAGGAGAAATATTGTGTTCATTGTGATTAAATTATTACACGTGTTTCTATTGTATGTTTTCCCTTTCACAAATTGAGAAGAAGAAATTTGTGTCTATTGGTTTTAGTTTGAATTCATTAGCAACTAAAATTTTTGATTTATTTCTACATGGTATCAGAGCTATTGAAAAAAACATAGAAACCAGGTTCCCTATATTCTCTTAGATAAATTTTGAATAAAAAGTTTGTGGTGTGAGAATTTTCTTTAGTGACAGAACAACGACCTTCTATGGATTGAGGTTTGAGTATGCATTAGAGAGAACTTTGAATTTCATAGCTTGGAAAGAAAAAATGAAAGTTGTGTTGGATGACAATGGAGTATTGGAGTACACACATACTAATATTTCAAAACCAACAACATCAGATGCACAACAACTGGATCAGTGGAAGAAAGACACAACAAAAGCTAAGAGGATTATCCTAGAGGGAGTCATAGATCATGTGGTTGTTAATTTGCATGGAAAGGAGACTCCATTTGAAATGTGGAAAACCCTCACAAATCTATTCGAAAGTAGAAGTGATGCCATGAAGCCAACGTTGAGAGATAAGATCAGGAACATTCGAATGGGAAAATATGAAACTGTTGTTCAATAGCTATCTAGCTTCACTTAGGTTAGAGATGAACTTGGAGGATTTTGAGAGAATATGACATCATCTGAACTTGTGAGTTTAGCACTACTTGGTCTTTTGAAATCCTAGCTCAACTATCAAGATACAATTAATGGAAGAGACAAGCTCCCAGATTGGGAGAGACTTTGGTCTAACTTGGTGCAAGAGGATATTAGAAGAAACACTAGATATGGTGTCACATCTAGAACTGACAAGGAAGAAAACTTTTCTTTAGCGGGAAAAGGAAAGAAAGCCAAAGGCAAGAAGGTCGAAGGCAAGGCAAAATCTAGCTAGAACCATGGAAAGAAGAAATATCTCAGTTAAATTAAATGCTTTCACTACCATGGGTATGGACACTATGCAACCAAGTGTCCACATAAGAAATCCAATAAGGAGCTTGCAACAATAGTAGGATGAGATGCTCTCACATTATAATTCGAGTTGGATTTCACCCTCCTTGCTTGCATGGAAAGAACAGTAAGAGGGAGTGATTGGTACCTAGACTTTGGTGCTTCATATCATATGATAGGAAATAAGGAGTTCTTCAGAATTCTAGAGGATAAGGATCTACAATTACCCATAGAGTTTGGAAATGATGGGAGATATAGTACCAGAGGGATCGGAATTTCCACGTTTAAGAGGGAGTTAGGCTCTCATCTTCACCTAAAGAATATAATGTATGTGCCTGGTCTGAAGACAAATCTAGTTTATGTAGTTGTACTTAAAGACAAAGGATATGATGTGGTGTTCAGTAGAGGGAAGGCTTATATTAAGCATGTTTCTACTGGACAGGTAAAACAAATTGGTGTTCAAGTTAAAAATCTCTACAATATAAAGGTAGATTTCACCATGTATGCAACCATACCTCCATAAGTGAGGTGGGGTATTTAGAGCCTTAGTTCCATAGTTGCAAAGATTTAGGCAACGTCCATAGAGAGCAGTAGTAGTTGCAGTATAGTCTTTTCATGGATCATTACCTTTGCCACAAGGGATTGTAGTATTTAGTAGCAGAAGGATCAGTCTCAGTTGATGCAGTCAAATCTTGAGTGATAGTTGTAGGCTAGTAGCAGTCAAAGACTTAGGAGATAGTTGTAGCACAAAGACACAATTGATTCAATAATTTGGATGCTTCTCAATTATAGTGGTTTCAGTAGAAACAACAACCATGAGAGGGAGTGTTAATTGTGTTATAGTAAACTCCTACAGAGGAAGATGATTGGGTTTGTGCAAAACCCCTTTATTGCTAAGAGGGAGTTTAAATTGGAGCAAGAAAAGGCTTCATTTAACTTGTGCCTTAGTCAAATGGAGAAATTCGAATTTCCACATCAGCAAGATGACTTGAATTGTAGTTAACATGAGTGACATGACCAAGTCACTTAGTTAAGTTAGTAAATTCAAGTTTGTGGGTAAGAAGTAGAGTTGTGCATGAGTTGATTGCTAATATCTAGCAATCTAGTGGAGCTATAGTTAGTGAGACTTAGTTATTTGAGCTTTGGTCATGAATAGAGTCAATATGAGTCAATATGAGTTTAGTTGAGTAGTTGTAATTGTTGTTAACTCATTGATTCTCATTTAACTAGTCAATTTACTAAAAATAGCCCTAGTCATGCATGCAATTCGAATTGCATAGTTGAGTGAAGGGAAAAGGCATAATTTTATTTATTATTGTATACTAGTGAGTGTACAAAGTTTATATGTAGCAGGTGCGCTAATTTCCTCAATAATTGTTTAATGAAATAAGAGCTTTATATTCTTTAGGAACAAGAATTATGTAAGAAAATAAGAGGAAATTGGAGGCCTATTTTGGTTAAGTGTTGGTTAAAGCAGGAGATCAATATTGCAGTGCACGTTGAGCTTCAAGGATTGAAGTTGTCATTGTAATTGATAATTGTCTCATTTGATATAATACAAACATAGAAGCGGTTTTTCCTAGTTTCGTTCCACAGGAGAAATACTATGTTCTTTGTGATTGAACGATTGCATGTGTTTCTATTGTATGTTTTCCCTTCTGAAGATTGAGTAGAAGAAATTTGTGTCTATTTTTTTTAGTTTGAGTTCATTAGAAACCACAAATTTCGAGTTATTTCTACAATAATAATCCCACCAATAGAAAATTTTCAAAGCCCAATATGAGAGGGATGTGTAATTTAAGTAGGGCTTGACATGAGGTCGACACATGGAATTTCAATGGTCCTAATGATTAAGATCATGCATTTTCTCCTAAGATGTTATAGGTTTAAATACAAAGGGGGATAGGGATTGGGTATATATGCAGTATATAGAGTTTGGTTAATGACACACACACACACACACACACACACTCCATATATTATGCTTGGAGATAATAATATATTACACAATGTTACTCTCAAGGAAACATCCACCAATTATGGTGATTATTTTGAAGGGATGATCCTCTCAAGCATCTATCAATAATTTGATATATATATATATATATATATATATATATATATATATATATATATATATATATATATATTATATATATATATATATATATTTAATAATAAATATTAACACAATAAAAATTCTCTAATCCCCATCACCTCTCACATTAAAATATCATGGGAAAGATTTGAGGGTAGGAGCCAATTGTGGGATATATTATTCCAAGGGACATCCAAAATTGACCATGTGTCACACAATCCTAGTGACAACATCTCATTGTTGGGCAGATCATTCTTCCATTCAACATGTTGACTTGCCCTAGCCTAGGCACAACCTAGCATGAAAAAAACAAAATGAAAATTCAAAAATAACATTAGTGAAACAAAAAAAGATCAATAATGAAATCACACACCACATATTTTGTAACTTTACAATAAGTATATTTCAACTTGGTTGTTTATGAATTTGAGCTTGCAAATATTTCACTTTGCATTACGTCAATACATGTATACTTATTAGGGTTGAAGGTGGGATGGTTTTGTAAGGATTTATTCTTGAAGGAGAGTCCAAGGAAAATCATACACACTCTATAATCCATAAGCTTATTGTTAAGGAGAACAAAATTTATGTTAGTAGGTTTATAATGCATATTATAACCTATTCAAATTTTCCTTTTACCTCTTGGAAAGTTAGAGTGATGACCACAAATAACAATACAAGTGAAAGATAAGAATCTATTAGTGATGTATATTGAGGTGACAACAAGTATGAGGTATGATTTGGAATTCATGGTAGAGAAGGACACTACACCCCCATGATTAATCACCTCCTCTAAGAAAAATAATCATTCTAGTAATCTATCATAGGAAGTGGCGGAAATAATGATGGCTATGGAAACTTGGAGGAATGTTCCACATTATACCTCAACCCTATCACACCATAACCTCATGAAGAGACTCTTCTCTTGAGAATAAATTGTGGTAGATTGTTTAGCATTTGAAAGTGACAAAGGTTTAAAGGAAGATGTGAAGTATTTTGGGGTTCTAGGAAGAGAGGAGAAATGGGAACCCAACTATGTCAAAGTTGGAGTAGAGAATATGGATTTGAGAATGGGACTAGTTGTTGTAATGAAATAAGTGTTTTTATACTAGATGATGGATCTTGCTGGAAAACTTGATGGAGACCAATCTATTAAGAATCTATAAACACATGCATAAGTAGAGTGTGGTGTCAAAAACTTGGATACTCACCGATATTTGACATGTTAGCTTGAGGGTGGTTTTAAATTCATCTTACAATCTACAAAGTATATGATGACAAATTATAGGGGCAAGTCATATTGTTACAACTCTATACCATCCCTCAAGGAATGTACACAAATATTTGATCCTATGAGAGAAAGGGAATATATTTAGCTACTCAAGCTTAAAATTTAATCACTTCCCTTAGAAATGAAGATGGGGTGTTTTTTTTTGCATTGATTAGTAACATGTTAGGATGAATTTTGGACATGATGAAAAAAAGAGGACTCTAGATATAAATTCTATGTAAAATACTTGTGTGGAGATGCATCTAGGTGTTGGGTTACCTAACAAAATTGATATACAAATTGGGTCATGGTCGTATCACCAAGATAATGACTATGTTAATATAACCTTAAGATGCTTGATATTCCACCTCTATGAGAATATTATAAGAATGCATTCCAAGAAGGGTGTCCTTGAGGAGGAGATAATATCAAAGGCACATATAGAACAAGGGGTTGAAATAAGCCATACACCTATCATCTCTCTAGAACTACTAAGGGAATGGACCAAAATATTAGGAGGAAAGGGTTAAGTCAACTGATCCTTAGATTGGGGAACTTTTAATATTAATTGTGAATAAAATTTGAATGACATAGCTAGGGAAAAGATGACAGTCCCTTCCCTAAAATAACGCACAAGAAGAATAGATGATGTTTCGACATAATTTGAGGGGTGGAGGAGAAAGTATAGTTCTACAACCTTTGTGGATGTTCTCTAGAATATAAATAAATACCAAATTTCAATAATAGACATGGAAGGTATCATATTTGATTTAGTTAGAGGGACATAATGACAAATATGAGGGTTCTAAATGGGTTTTCTTCCTAAAATTCACAGGACTCTTGCTCCCATTATTGGAATAAAAGGGGGCATAATGATCCAATCCTTAGAGAATTATATCATAATGTAGAGCAAACATATAGAGAAGGAAATGCCAAATCTACAATGGGAAAAAAAAGTTGTTTGATGGAAGAATGTGGAAAATTAGTCTAGACAATATTAGAAAACTCTTTGGCTGAAGAGTTCATTCTTATCTAATGGAAAAAATACCATACTATATTAACAAAAAACTATGGTGCAAAAGTAAATGAGTAATTCCAAAAGTGCAATAATAAACTAGGAAGATACCTTTTTGATAAAATCAAGGGAACATAGTGACCAATATGAGGGTTCTAGAAGGGTCTCTTCCTAAAAGTCAAAACCTTCATTCCCCCACTTGGAAATGGGTGGGGTGGGAAAGAAAGGGGAATAATGGTCAAATCATTGAAGAAGCATCTCTTAATGAAAATAAAGCATATATAAAAGTCATTCAAATCCACAATGGGAAAAATGAAGGTTGTTGTTAGGAAGAATGTAGAGTATATCAATCTAGATACTATTAAAAATTTAAACTACTTAGATGAAGAGTTCATTCCTATCCAAATGAAAAAAAACACCGTATTATATTAACAAAAATATATGGTGCAAAGGTAGATAAGTTTTGTGTGGAAGGAGGTCTTGGATAAGAGCACTCTAGATCCCAGGTTATGTACGGAAGGTTATCCATCCTTAATTTGGCTAAGGAGAAAGATCGTAGAGATATTCTTGCAGTTAAATATATGGTTATGCAAGTGGACCTTAGAGTTGGAAAGCCCACTACAAGGGTTGTAAATAATAATTTTCTCCTAAAACACAAGGGTGTTAGCTTTCGAGGTTACCCCAAAAATATTTCACCTAGAATTTGTCCCTTGACAATCTTTCATGGATATATGGAGGCTTAGCTTGGGTGGATGATTGACCTTATTAGGGTGATACCATGACACCTTTACATATGAGGTTGTTACCCTAATTAAAATCATGGCTAACATCTACGTGCACATAATGGGGGAGAGGTTCAGTGACATCATAACATTAGGTGCACATGTTGGAAATAATACTGAGAGGGGTGGTGAATCACTATTTACAAATCAATAAATTTTTCATTTCCATAATAAGATTTATATATGCTACTTCAGTGAAGGGAACTCGCATGTGCACACAACTATTCTTAAGGCAACTAGCGTATATCTAGTGAACTTATGATTAAGTTAATTCATCATATGCTGATCTTTAATCCATGCATCAGTAATTTATTAAACATTAAACAATAACCATGTGCACTAATAATAGAATAAACCATCACACATAAGAAACACACATGAACACCAAGATTTATGGTGGAAACCCAATGTGGGTGAAAACCACTTGCTGCTGTCGTCTCTGTCTTCTTTTAACAACAAGAAAATCTGTTTACAATATTGTACTGGTGCAGAATCATACCAGTACGTAGGCACCCACCTGTGGAAGGCTACAACCTTCTCTCGTTATCCAACTTCTACTCAAAGGGAGCTACAACCCCCTAGTTCTTGTACTAACCGATATGTTTACTAGTACGTAGGTTCTAACCTATAGAAGGCTACAACCTTCACTCGTTCTCTAGCTGCTACTAGAAGGGAGCTCCAACCCCCTTATCAAATGACTAGCCACTATTGGCAGGAAGCTTCGACTTCCTCACTAAAGGCTCCAACCCTCAGTATCCTCCAGGGACCATGTTTCATAAATTTTCACACTGGATACTCCCGGTACACAATACTACAATATGAAGGCCACGTTTCATCAAATTTTCACATTGGACCCATTAGTAACATTGAAGCTCAAAATCAATCACCATTGTAATAAAACCATAAAAACCAATCACTGAAACTCAATCATCAATCTATGAATCAACCATAATTGAATCAATCAATCATTGAAACCTCTAACATGCTAAATCAAACAACCACTGAACCTTTGACACAACTGAATCAACCATTCATTCAAACTAAATCAAATTCTACCAAACAACTAGAATAAACAGATCACTATAACCAGTACATAGAGCTAAACCCAGAACACTGCATTAACAACTAGAACCAATTATAACCTCAAAAGTCATGTGTCAGAATGTATACACTTCTTCAATGAAGTCAACCCATGTGTATACGCAACTTCCTTTAGCCTAACCTGCGTATATCTCTAAAGATACTAAGTCATAAAACCTCTGAACCACAAACTGTATCAATCAGTGACATTATGAAGATCTACTATCAATTTACAAAGTTCTAAACAAATAGTAGCAAGGATTACCCTTCTTACTCAATAAATCAATCAATCAAACACAAACTCTTTATGCATTCAATTTTACTTTCAAATCTAAGTAGACTTCATTGACAAAAAATAGTAAAACAATAGCAATGATTTGATAGACCAGCCCTCACTGAACATCAAGCTTTTCTTTTGCATACGCTACTTGGAAGATCCAAACCAGCGTGTATACACATCTTCACCAACACGAACTAGCGCATAGATCTGCAAATACTTACTTATAACTTCGTTGCAATTCCAAACTTTAGACATACCCAGATCATCACATATAAAGGACAAAACATGCGTTAGCAATTAGATCTTTCCTATCCATTATTATATCACATAATGATAAGTCATTGATCTTGATCCATCATTAGATCTCATCCATCATCAAACACTCAGGTGCATACTTAGTTCAGATCAAGCAAAGCATCAGAAACCCATAACATGCATATTTTATTTTTATCTCACACTTCATAAGATATTCATTACTTGTACACTTAGCCTTTTGATCTTCTCCTCCTTATATACTTAGGTCCTTTTTCAATACCTAGGACCAAAACGTTGGACCAATACCTCGGACCAAAAACCTTAGACCAATACCTCAGACCAAAAACCTTAGACCAAAACAACACTTAGAGCCTTAGTATGGTATTCTTAGACGAGATAAAATAACTGTTACTCCGCTCAATATTGTGGGCTAATACCATGGTATTGACCCTTGGTATTCTTTCACCTTAATTTCCTTAATTTTTCATTCCATACGCGCATTTTCTTCTATGAAAGTGCATTCATACGTATACCCTCTTTTTGTAAAGTGAACCCACATGTACACACTCTTTTTGTACAATGAACCCACGTATACAACTTAGCATACCTGAAAATGTCCTTTTTCTTCAACTTCTTGATTTTGATCTGTAGTTCTTTGTTCCTTCATCATATTCTTTTGTACCATTACTTTGTTACCTCTGAATAGACCTGTTATAATGTGATTTTCCATTGTACATTACTTCTAAACTGATTCCAACTGCCCTGCATTTTGTCACATCTGTAAACACAATTGCCATGCATTCCCATGTAGATTCATCTAGTTACCATATACAAGTGAGTTGTTATGTTACAAATGGGTTTCCATCAAGTACAACACATGTATCATAATGCCAACAATATCTTCCTTTGGGCTTGATGGCCACCATGTTTGTGTTGATTAATGCAAGCTATAGAAACTCTTAGAGATAACAAGGAGCACCAAAATACTCTCCCCCTTTGACATCAAAGGCAAAGGGCAGACCAAGATACTCTCCCCCTTTGATATCAAGGGTAAAGGGTTGACCAAAATGAGGACTTTCATATCTGAACAACTGAATATGAGCATTGATCATGGTCCCCATAAGCTCATGCTGAATTATTTGATTAAAATCCCCCTTTGTACATGCTGAGATGCACTATACCATCCATGCTCCCCCTGAGCACATGCAGCTGCAAAAAATATTTTCCAAATGAATAACATGACTCTATAACTCAACTATGTGAGTATGACCTTCCTATCACCAATGACTCATACATACATCAATCTTCCAACCAAGTGGGGATATACCAAATTTAACTCATCTACCCAACCAAGTGGGGATATACCAATTGTTTATACATGATTGAAATATAGCAATTATTACATCATCTTTCCCATGCATAGTGGGGTTACAAGTTACATCAGATGACCAAAAAGGACTCATTAAAAGACTATGAAAAATAGAGACATATTACGGGCATTTATATGAACTTTACATCAAATGATATACATGAAATTTATAACAAAGACCAAAGATCTAAATAAGACCATGATAGTCATCATTGACTATCATACACCATATATGATCTGCACCATAAGCATCTGTCAGTAACATCCAGACCAGCAACCTGTATATGTCCATGATTAGTTCCCAAGATATGACAATGTAATATCACCAACCTATGACAAAGCATGCCACATATAGATATCGACTCATCCTCTTGATCTAATCAACATCAACTTGCTCTGATTCTTTAGTAGAAAGAGCCTTATCATAACCTTCCATGAATCAACTAAGCATATGTCATATCTCCAAGCAGTAACACAAAATCATTCACATCATATCATATGTATGTGAAAACACCATAGTCATTATCTATGATCATAACATCATCAACAAGAACTGCATGATCTTTCCACAAGAACCCTCAATATATCAACCATGTATCGTCACTAGGAAACATCCCACATTTGATAAGAATCAACCACGATAATCAACATATGTGAGTATCAAACCCATCATCATAAAATAAGAAGGCATCATCATTATGCAACTAAGTAAGCCATGTCTCCAAATATCCATGTCTTCAAATAGTTATGTCTTCATGAGACCTGCAATAACACCATTCTCTTGGCCAACCAAAAATATTTATCAATATTCAACTTAAGTACTCATCCATGTATCTAGCATAATGTATATCCATCAAAGAGATAGCAATATGTATCTAGAAAACCATGAGCTCATAGTCATTTGTAAAGCTTTCTTGATACCATCAACAACAACAATCCTTAACCATGTGAGAGCCAAGAACTATAGGAATCCTACATCATAAATACACCATATGAAATTTATGCATCTTTGAAGGCATGATGACTACATCATAAAAGAAATGAGTGGCTCATCATCAAATAATGAAGTTGTGTACTCAAGCTTTGTACTTCTCCTTGTCCTTATTAAGATCACCATGTAAGCAACATACTTCTCCTTGTCCTTATGAAGATCACCATGTAAGCAACACATATGTACTGTAAGCATCATCAAAAGTCATCCACAATCACCCATAAATCTGGTCTGAATAAAAAATATGTAACCCTAAGCAATACAAGTATCATCATCATAGACATCTCATAACCACAACATAGCATGATGTATCATTTAAACACTTTAGCCACATAAGCATCATCACCATTGATAAGAATCAATAGGTACCAAAGAATTCTAAACATAATGCCAACAATGCAATATTAGAAGCATAACATATTCTCCCCCTGAACCTGTGCCATCTATTCACTGTCAGTTTTGATCACTGCATATATTAGTAAGAAATATCAAGGCACCATCATCAATCATATATACATCAAGTCATCAACAACTTATGAGGATCAAAAGCACTTCTAAATATCATCCACAGGCTTTAGTCATCAACCATCAAGACAAAAAAGATAATTGATAATTGTCTGAACCATATCAGATCATTTTTTTGAGTCTGTCCCACTGCTTCTTCATCAAACCAACATATACGTGACTGTGCAGCTTCGAACTCGCATATATACACTACTTGTCTTCATGATAACTGTGCATGAGAATTAGAACACCGAAATTTCATACTCTCAGTTTCTCTTGAGTTTGTTCTGTCTGTATACTGAGCTATGCCACATATTTCTGGTTGTATTTCCTTCTTCTTCCATATCTTGGAGTGTGATGATGTTTGCTCCTTTTGGTATGTTGGCCAAATTTTTCTCCTGCATTCTTTTGCTATAAGCCCAAACTTGTTACAAGCATAACATCTCATATGTTTCATATTCCCTCTATAGCAGTTAATGGCTTTGTGACCAAACATATTACAGGAAAAACAATATCCCTTAAAGTACCTAGAAGTTGATGATCTTTCTGTGTGACGGTTATTAGCTTGAATCATTCTACTTCTGCATATGGCTACAACATGTCCAAAATTATGACATAAAAACATTTAACATTTTTCATTAGAGGAAATAATTGATTATCACTTCCATAGTTAGGAGTAAATGATTTTCTTTGAAGACTTTCTTTCCTTGGTTGTTGATGGGGTTGACCTCTTATCTCCTTGTTGAGCATTTCAAATTTTGCACTAGAGTTCCTTGCTTCAGTTTGTGAGCTAGATTCACCTTTAATAGTTTCATGAAAACCAAGACCAGATTTGATGGTAGTTGACCTTTGACTACTAAGAATATCATCCAAAATCTTAGTACTATCTTGAAATCGTAAAAGTTTATCCTTTTCTTCTAATTTACCTTTTAGGATATTTACCTCAACTTGATATTACTCTTCCTTTTCAAGATACTACTTCTTCATGATTTCTTCAACTTTTCTTCCTTCTTACACTTGTTGCCTTAATTCTAGAACTTCATTTTCTTGTTCTTCAAATGATTGGAGTAGTTCTTCATTCTGCTTATTTGAATTTTTGAGATCTTCTTTTAGAGAAACGACCATAGCTTCAAGAACTTCACAATAGCTGGTTATTTCTATAAGTTCCTTGGTTGTTGTGTCCTTTTCATTCACTTCATTTCTCAATGATGTCACTTCATCCTGCAAGCTTTGACTTTGATCTTCCTTTTCTTTGTACTGCTTCTTTATTTTATTTCCTTCTTCTAACTGGGTTTTTAACCTTGTAACTTCTTCTTTGTAGGGACATTCCCTTTTATCGATTAGATCCTTTTGATCTCTAATTGTGTCTGTGAGCTTTTTAAATTCTGCCTCTATTTGATTTGTTTCTCTTTCACCCATAACAAAAAATTTGTTTCGCTGTCACTTTCATTATCTTCAAATGAACATAGAAATGTATCATGGGAGGTCAACAAATTCGTACCTAATAATTATTTGCTTGTTCATCTTCATTTTGAGGTGATTCTGAATCTGAAGAGTTTCTTCCACATAATAACCAATCATCTCTCCCACTATCACCGTTCCTTTGAGATGTCTTCTTCTTTTGAGCTGCTTTTTTCTTTTTCTTCTCTCCCATTGTTACTACGGATCTCCTTCAAGCAATCAAGCTTCTACCAAAGGACCTGCTTTGATACCAATTGTTGGAAATAATATTGAGAGGGGGGGTGAATCAATATTTACAAATCAATAACTTTTTCATTTCCATAATCAAATTTATATACACTTCTTCAGTGAAGGGAACTCGCGTGTGCATGCAACTGTTCTTAAGGAAACCAACATATATTGAGTGAACTTATGATTCAGTTAATTAATCATATGTTGATATTTAATCAGTGCATCAATACTTTATTAAAAATTAAACAATAACCATGTGCAGTAATAACAAAATAAACCATCACACATAAGCAACACACAAGAACACTAAGATTTAAGGTGGAAACCTAATGTGGGTGAAGATCACCTGCCGTTGTCGTCTCTGTCTTATTTTAATAATAAGAAAATATGTTTACAATCTTGCACTGTTGTAGACTCATACCAGTATGTAGGCACCCACCTGCAGAAGGCTACAACCTTCTCTCGTTCTCTAGCTTCTACTTGAAGGGAGCTACAACCCCCTAGTTCTTGTACTAGCTGATATGTTTACTAGTACATAGGCTCTGACCTACAAAAGGCTACAACCTTCACTCGTTCTCTAGCTGCTACTAGAAGAGAGCTCCAACCCCCTGATCAAATCACCAGCCACTATTGGCAGGAAGCTTCGACCTCGTCACTGAAGGCTCCAACCCTCAGTATCCTCCAGGGACCACACTTCATAAATTTTCACATTGGATACTCCTGGTACAAAATACTACAATATGAAGGCCATGTTTGATCAAATTTTCACACTGGACCCATTAGTAACATTGAACCTCAAAATCAATCACCATTGTAATACAACCATAAAAACCAATCACTGAAACTCAATCATCAATATCTAAATCAACCATAACTGAATCAATCAATCATTGAAACCTTTGACATACTGAATCAAACAACCACTGAACCTCTGACACAACTGAACCAACCATTCATTCAAACTAAATCAAATTCAACCAAGCAACTGGAATAGACAAATCACTATAACCAGTACACAGATCTGAACCCAAAACACTGCATTAACAACCAGAACCAACTGTAACCTCAAAAGTCATGTGTTAGAATGTATATGCTTCTTCAATGAAGTCACCCTGCATGTATATGAAACTTCCTTTAGCCCAAACTGCGTATATCTCTAAAGATACTAAATCATAAAACCTCTGAACCACAAACTGTATCAATCAGTGACATTATTAAGATCTACTATCAATTTACAGAGTTCTAAATAAATAGTAGCAAGGATCACCTTTCTTACTCAATCAATCAATCAATCAGACACAAAATCTTTATGCATTCAGTTTTACTTTTAGATCTAAGTAGACTTCATTGACAAACAACAGTAAAAAAATAGCTCTGATCTGATAGATCAGCCATCCCTGAAATCAAACTTTTCTTTTGCATATGCTACTTGGAAGAGCCAAACCAGGGTGTATACGCACCTTCACCAAAGCGGAACAACATATATATCTGCAAATACTTACTTATAACTTCACTGCGATTCCAGACTTTAGACATACCCAGATCATCACATATAAAGGATACAACATGCTTTAGTAATTAGATCTAGCCTAGCCATTATCAGATCACATAATGATAAGTCATCATGATCCTGATTGGCCATCATTAGATCTCATCCATCATCAAACTCTCAGGTGCATACTTAGTTCAGATGAAGCAAAGCATCAGAAACCCATAACATGCATATTTGCTTTTTATCTCACACTTCATAAGATATTCATTACTTGTACACTTAGCCCTTTGATCTTCTCCTCCTTATATACTTAGATCCTTTGTCAATACCTCGGATGAAAACCTCAGACCAATACCTCGGACCAAAAATCTTGGACCAAAACCTCAGACCAATACCTCAGACCAAAAACCTTGGACCAATACCTTAGACCAGAAACCTCGGACAAAAACAACACTTAGAGCATGTGGTATTCTTAGACGAGATCAAGTAACTGTTACTCTGCTCTATATTGTGGGCTAATACCATGGTATTGACCCTTGGTATTCTTTCACCTTAATTTCCTTAATTTTTCATCCCATATGCACTTTTTATTCTGTGAAAGTGTGTGCATATGTATACACTCTTTTTGTACAGTGAACCCGCATGTACATGCTCTTTTTGTATAGTGAACCCGTGTATACAACTTAACATACTTGAAAATTTCCTTTTTCTTCAACTTCTTGATTCTGATCTGTAGTCCTTTGTTCCTCCATCCTACTTTGTTACCTCTGAATAAACCTACTACAATGTTATTTTCCATTGTACGTTACTTCCGAATTAATTCCTTTGAACTGCCTTGCATTTTGTCACATCTGTAAACACAAATGCCATGCATTCTCCTGTAGATTCATCTAGTTACATATACAAGTGAGTTGTTCCACTACAAGTGGGTTTCCATCAAGTGCAACACATGTATCATAATGCCAACAACACATAATGTTACGATGTCACCTTTTTTTCCCAAAGAGAAAATATATATACATTTCGTTATCCAATAAATAAGGATTGGAGTTGGATTTTTATCCCCATCCTAAAACAAACCCAATTCACTACATCTTTACCTTACTTACACTCGAATACTAATAACAACTTGTCCATCAACTCATTTATGCAACTTGAAGCTACATTCATTCGTTCTTTTTACAAAAGAAAAATTATCCCACACATACAAATATCATTAATACCATTATTATCACTATTAAATTATTATTTTTTATCCCTTAAAATAAAATAGAATTGAATAAGGCAATTACTTATACCAAAAGGAAGCCCATATCTCTTATGATGGGGATAGTGATAAAAATATTGCAAAATTTGGTGAGCTAGGACCTAGAATAATAGATTCCTTTAAGAATTAAAGGATGAACATGAAAAGTCTAATGAAACTCCATTAATAACTAGGGAAGAGTTTTATAAAATGGGGGACAAAGGTCTCATGCAATATTAATGTTCCTATCAACTAATATGCACAAAATCCAATAATTTCTTGCTTGAATAATACCTATCTTTAATCCAATACTAATTATATTGGTTATCACCAAACTTTCTAGTCTATGACAGATATCATTGATTTTCGTGTGCTTCCATGTGCATTTTTAATTAGTTATCTAGGCTAGTTATGGATACATTCTAATTCTTACCAGCTATTAGACTTGTTCGTGTAAGTCTTGTTAGCCTGTCACCTGGATCAAATATGATTTTAGTATGTTTTTTCAGGCTTTCAGAATCAATTTTTTCTGATACTAGGTTTACACAGCGAATTTGGTCATTGTTTGGTCAGTCTAAAGATGAAGTCGTTGTTTGGAAATTCACTTATGCTAGTCACCTATCACACTTTATGAAGGTATCACAATAAAAATAGGTTAGTCATCATCATCATTCCATTTAGGTCTCAGGTCATCCATTAGGTCACTAGGGTTTCCAAGGCCCATCATTTTCATGAAAAAAACCAGCAGTGAGTAGAACATGACAAAGTAACTTTTGGAGAATTGATCTTGATTTTTCACAGACTCCTCATTCTCTCATGTTATCAAAGGTTCCAGAAAAAGAAGTTCCAACACTCAGGAAAGCAAAGGACATCACAGGTTTGAAATGGTAAATGTAAATTCTGTTTTCATAAAGTGAAAATCAATTTCTAAAGGAGGGTGGGTACCATTTCTTTTTGAAAAAGTGAGGAAAATTTACCTATATAAACTCAAAAGCCCCATAACTCCTTCATTCACATCCTATTCACTCTTTATCATCAAGCTATCTCACCCAAAAAAGGAAAAAAGTTGTTTTCCTAGGAGAAATTAACAAAAATTTGCAGGTGCTGTGTGTAGAAGCACTGCGTTGTGCTTAGGAGACCGATGTTGTGCTTTGAAGAACTGCGCTGCGCTGCGTGTAGGAACACTGCGCTGCACTACGTGTAGGAACACTGTACTGCACATAGGACAGAGTGCCTCGAAATTCATCAAAATTCTCCCAAACTTCATTTTTTCACTTGCAAGCTTGATTTCACTCACTTCTAAGCCAAGGAACAAGTAAGTACACCATCATCCTCCATTTTTTTCTTTCCCAACTTCATCTCATGACAATGCTTCTTCAAGTTAGGGTTTGTAGCAAAATTTGCATGGGAAATGTTTGGGTAAAAATGGGCATCATTATTTTTAATTCCCAAAACATGTAAAATGATATCCTACGCCTGCATACATGTTTAATGAGCCATTTTGACCATTTTACCCACCTCAAAACAAATTTTAAACACTCAAAAAGCAAAACCCTAGCTCTTTCCTAGAGGTTTTTGGGAAAGTTTCATCATAAACCCTGTTGTTTCCACTTGCAAGAAAATCATCTTTCCACTATTTCTCCACTCATTTTCATCAACTTTCAAAGTCATCTCACCTTTCCCATAATTTTGTCAAAAATCACCTACAGATCACTTCATTTCCATTCACACCTCACATCTTATTTTCGCTTCCTGCTGCTAGGGCTTTGTGTTGTCATGGAGGCAGAATATTCGCCAAAAAGAAAGAGACAAAATAAAGGAGGGAGGATCCTTAGATATGAACCATCAGACTACAACACAATCAACTCCTATCCTTTCAGCAAACAATGCTTTAAGGATGTCCATTGCTTGGAATTTTGAAAAAGGGTGAGCAAGGCGAGATTTCATGAGCAACTAACAGATTGGGTAGCAATACAAATGAAAGGAGAAACTGATGTCCTTGCTAGTGTTGAGTTTAGTTTCTTAGTGGCCTCCATCTCAATAGCAACTAGGTTACCAGACAATGGCGAATATTGGTTCAAAGGAATGAGCCTAGATCTTGAAAACTACAAGCCTTTCTTGAGGATGCCATACAAAGATACACATACTCACCTCATGCCTTTCAGATATTTATTGGAGAAATATGCCCCTTTGATGAAAAATGTCATGAGGTTCTTCACTTGTGAAGGTAGATTCTCCAGGTTGTATGCCTATCATATTTTCCTCCTGAAGCATTTCACCTCTCAAAAGTCACTCAACATGTGTAATTATCTATTCAGGAGCATTTCCAAAATGTTTAAAAAAATACAATTAAATGACAAAGAGCACTCCCCAAGCTTGTTCCATCACAGTTTCATCAAAACCATTGTCCTTCACCAACTGGCAGAGAGAGGTATGGCTTGGGAAGCCTTTTTGGAAATAACTATGAAATGGCATGAGAGGAATGCAACATCTCAGTCTCTTAGTGCACCAAAACAACAAACAGAGGTGGGGTCATCTAGCAAAATAGTGGAGAATGCTCAACTATCCAAACCTGAGGTGACTAAAGTGTATAAGAAGGGGTAGAGGCTTGTGTTTTCTTATCAAAGAGAAAAAGGGGCCAAGCCTTCTTCAGAAACAAAGTAGGAATCGAAAGCAAAGGATAAAGACACAGTTGAACATGAGTTTGAACTAATTGATCCAGAGACTAAGGATCAAACCACAAACATGAGACATACTATTAGGGATAAGGATTACCAAATCAAGGACCTGGCGATCAATTTGGAAAAGGCAAAGTATGTTATATCATTCCTTGAATAGGAAAACAATCAACTCAAAGCAAAGGAGTTGATCCTCGAAAAGGAAAAAGCCAAGTTAATGCAACAAGTTGGCAAAGGTAAGGAGATCACGAAACCAAGTGATCCTAAAGCATCATAGGTGAGAGGAAAAAGGAAAAGACCAAGAATGAGAGGCCTCAAGAAAGCTTTGCAAAAGGAGCAAGAACAAATTCTGCTGAATGAGAACCTTGACCTAGAAGATGGGATCACCCTAGAGGTTCATAAAGATAAGGAATATTGGCTCAGTAGAGTGAATGAACATTTGGAGAAGCTCCTTGAGAAGGAAAGCAAAGATAATCAGTTTCTCAAACACATGGCGCACCACTACCAAGCTCAAAACATGATCGCCAATGTCAAGGTAAAGCAACTTGAAAACAAGCTCAAGGAGGCCAAAAAAGACCAAAAGGATGAGGGAAACTTCGAGATGCTTGCTGGCGAATCCATGAAGCTATAAAAAACCTTTTCTTACACCTTCCCTCCAATTTTGAGTAAATTCTGAGCATTTTGAGTTTTTTGAGAATTTTTGGTCAAAGTACAAAAATTCAGCTGGCTTGTGCTTTTTCCTTAGGCCTCCATTTGAGGAAAGGTCTATATTTTTGGAAAGGTCTTGCCATCCTCTAAAAACCCAGTTGCCCAGATTTTGCAGAGGTGGCTTAGTTTTGGAGAAAAATGCAAAAATGTGGCAAAACCTAGCATTCTAGACCATTTTTTGACAGGCGCTGCGCTTCTGGAGCGAGCTTGGGAGAATGGATTTTTGAACGTTTCCCTACGCTCCAAATTCAGAAATTCAAATTGTTCTAGAAACTAGGCTTGAAGGGATAGTTTTCCATTTTCTCATATTTGGATTTTTACCCTTGGAAGGTACCTAAAAGTCAGCTCACATTCGACATTGCACTTCTGCACTTTTCTATGTTTCAAATGGTAAAATTCACTGTGTAAATTTCTAGTTTCTTGTTTGACTTAGTCAAATTCAATATTCTCTATGTAATGGTGCTAGTTACGAGGCTAGGTGATGTAGGTATGAATAAATGTACATCATAGGTAGTTTTTTATGTTTATTAGGCCTCATAAAAGAAGCAAACTCCTAAACAAACTCTTCATGAAGTGTTTGAGTTTCACCTTCTCACTCTCACCTGTTGGTTGAGAGAATCTTGGAGTCAGTTCCTCCACCAAGGAATTCGACTCTTGAAGGTGGGAAAGTGGTCTAGGAGAGTCGATATGTATCATTTCACTTCAAGAGAAGAAGGTTGAACTTTTTGTGAAGGAGGTTTGCATGTAATCATCTTTCAACTAATACAGAGACAGGTTGCAACTATTTTCAAGGAAATCTAGCCTAGTAAGTTCATGGTGCTTGTACTTCATTATTTTTGTTTTCTCATGGTATAAACATCTTTATCTACATTATCTCTCTTCTTTCTATGAATGCCTTGTGATAAAATACTTAGAATTCTTGTTTTTCAAGCTTTGTTATCTGGTTTTCGTAGTTATGTGTTTTGTCTTCCTAAGCTAATGAAATCATGTTTATTTATGCTCATTAGTTTCTTCCACACTATATCCTCTACACTACACTAACAAATATTCAAATTATACCATGGATTTTGATATCTAGCTCCTTCTTATGTTTGCTCCTGCATTCCCACAACCTAGACCTACTTGTGGCTTCAAACCCTAAATTAAGAAAATCCTTAAAAACTGTTTTTTCACAAAAAAATACACATATCGAGCCTAAAATTCATTTTCTTTAAAGTCATATCACTGATAAGAGACTTAGAGAGGTCCCTCTCATGCTTATTAGGGCTAGCTACTGAGCTAAAGTGGTTTGAGGTTACCCTTCTCGATTTCCTTCTCAGCCTAGGAGATTATAAAGACTAACATTTTTGGCACCATTGTCAAGGAACGACTATTAAAAATTATTCCTGGGAAATATCTAAGAGCTTTCAGAGAACTAGTTCTATACCTCTCAGTTTCCAGTATTCAAAGTTAGGCTGAATTCATAAATCTCTTCAGTTTAGGGTGTATACATTCTGGCTTCCAAAAGGCATACCAGGTCAAAACCTGACCCGAATCCACCCTTTATTCTTGAACATCATGAAAGACCGCTCAGAAAACTTAGACTACCCATCACTAAAAGTGCAGTTCGTAAAATTAAAAGAACAACTTCTTTGCCTAAAAATCTGTTTGCCTTTGAGAAAATTCCTTTTGAAGAACAGATAGAATTATCACATACAAGGTCCAAGTCTGATTCTTGTATCTCTGATATAACATTAGAACCTTTCTAGGTTGAAACTCACTCTA
Organism: Pinus taeda; assembly: GCA_000404065.3. Taxonomy (NCBI): domain Eukaryota; kingdom Viridiplantae; phylum Streptophyta; class Pinopsida; order Pinales; family Pinaceae; genus Pinus; species Pinus taeda. The sequence goes on along the minus strand of APFE030344663.1, from coordinate 8,350 downwards.
TCTCTTCAGAATATTTTTCTGCTAAGATTGATCATGAACTATGGTTAAATTTTGATAAGCTTCAAAGCCTTGCTGACCAACTCCAAATCACTACTGAAAAATATTTTGTTCAATATCAAGTTGAATACCTAGACACAACTTCATCCTCTATTTCACCTCCAGGCACACTCAGCTACATCTCCCAAAGTTTCAGTTTCATCATTTTTCCTACCTCCCCCATTCGTTCCATCTTTGCCTCCACAACCCATTTTAGTAGTTCCATCATCCTCATCAACATCACCACCCTTACTTACACAATCCATTGTAGCACCTTCACTATCTCCAACAGTCATGGCAAGATTTTCACCTGTTTCACTGCCTGTTCAACTTATTGCTTTGCCTCAAAATTATGGTCAAAGACTCCCGTTGTTTGATGGAAATGCAAAAGTTATAACTCAGTAGCATGTTGACAAGTCAATATATTTCATTAATTTAAAAGAAATTGATCAGGAGAATGCAAAAATGAGGATTATAGCTCAGAGTTTCTCATGAGATGTTAATAAATGGTTTCGAAGTATGGCTTCTAATTCTATTAATAGCTCTCAAAGATTGATTGAATTATTCTTAGCTCATTGGCAAGAGAAGAAAAATCCTTTATAGATATTGGCTGAGTATAATTCAATGAAAAGGAACCCAAATGAAATAGTTCAAGAATTCACAACAAGATTTAATATAGTGTACAATTCTATACCTCATGATATGAAGCCTCCTCTTGGTTTGGCTCTTCTTCATTATCCTGATGCTTTCGATCCGGACATGGCCTACCATCTCAGAGAAAGATACCCTACTATTCTTGAAGAGATGTAATGGAATGCAATCAGTGTTGAAGCCAATTTGCTCATTAAAAAGTCAAAATCAAAGCCAGAGAGGGCGGAGAAGAAAGTTGTCTTCAAATAAGAGCCTACATCATCTTCTGATGCAAAGCTTGACAATCTGATAAAACTATGGAGAGGATGATGGATAGAATATCCATAATTGATCGACAAGCTGAACCTTCAGCGAGGAATCCTAACTTTCACAGACAGCAACAACAACAATTTAGAAATCGACAGAAAGAGCAGTCAAACCAAGATCCTCAAGGTCAAGTAAGACCTCCATTCGAACAAAATTACAGTGAAGGTCAGGAAGAAGACGAAGAAGAAATTGTAGAAGCAAATCACTTCTTTCAAGAATATGAACTTCCTACTTTCCTAATAGATGAAGATCAGCTTTTTGAAGACTCTCTCATACCTTGTGATTGACAGTTTGTGTTCGAAAGTGAAGATCTATGGGATGTTCATAATGAAGATTACCAAAGAAGATATCAGAATGCCCTTAGTCATCTCCAAAATTAGTACAATTTGAGCAATAAAAATGTACCTGTAACTCTAACTCAAAAAATACAAAATCTACAAAAGGACACACGAAGCAAAGAAACCACTCCTGTAGGCTAGAATAAAGACAAAGACATTGTCATACTGAATCAGGATAGAACAAATGAAGCCTCGACTAACAATGTGAGGAAAGATAAAGAACTGTAAATTGAAAGTCAAAGGAAGGAACCTCAAGCTAAAGGCCAAATAGAAAGGAAGGACATCACTTCAAAAGAGGTAGAAAAACAATCTAGTATTTTTAGTTTGGAGAATGAAATTTCTAAATTGAAAATCGCCATTCCCCTCATCGAATTGGTAAGGAATGACAAATATAAATTTTAGATTGCAAAGATGCTTAAGGTTGATCAGATGTTTGATATAGTTAATGTCACTGATGATGAGCCAACAATCCTTTTTGTTACAGCCTTAGAAGGAGCTCATGAAGATAGTGAAATTCCTCCTTTTTATCTGAGTCTTAAACTTCATGATTTTATCCTTCATAATGCTATGCTAGATTTTGGCACCTCCCATAATCTGATGCCTAAAGCCATCATGGATAAACTAGGACTAAGCATCACTCGACCTTACCATGATCTTTATTCCTTTGATTCTGGAAGAGTGAAATGCCTTAGCCTTATTAAATACTTGGTAGTGTCCTTGGACCAAATCCCGGCCAAAAATGTACTTATGGATGTCATAGTTGTCAATATTCCTCCTAGGTTTGGCATGTTTCTTTCAAGGTCTTGGGGAGAAAAATTAAAGGCCACTCTGCAGCTTGACTTTTCATACCCCACTATCCCTATTTTTGGACAGCTCTAGAAACTTTATAGAGAAAATAAGATGAAATTTATGAGAAGCAGACTATACATGTTGTTCATACTGATCTTGACTCTTTCATTCTATTTAGTGATATGAATAGTGTTAATGATGAAAGTTAGTTAGTGGAAATTTCAGAAGTTCCCAATGTAATGGGCAACATACATGAAACTATTACAGCAGAAGGTAAAGAGTTTGATGAAGAATATAGGTAGCCTACAAATCCTATTGAGGAAATTCAAAGAATAATGCAGAAAACAAAAAGTTTTGAGATAGCTGTTCAAAATCCTAAAAGTAAAAAAATTCAGCCTTCAGAAATCCTTTTTCCGAATGAAGAAAATGGTCTTTGGACCATGGATTTTGATGGTGCATCAGGAAGAGAAGGAGCAGGAATTTGTGTTTGGATACATGGTCCATTACAAAAGTCAAATAAAATCCCTCGAAATGTGAGAATGAGCTCTTACAAGTTAGATTTTGAATGTTCAAACAATGAGGCAGAGTATGAGGCATTGATTGCTAACCTCAAAATTATGAAAAAGTTGGGAGAAAAAAAGATTTCTATTTCTGGAAACTCTGAATTAGTGATCAAGCAAGTCAAAGGGGAATACTAGGCCAAACACCCAAGAATGAGAGCTTATCATAATGCTGTACTCGATATTCTCAAAACTTTTTTAGAATATAATTTATCTCTTATTCCTAGAACTCAAAATGTCATAGCTGATTCACTCGCCACTGCAGCAAGTATGGTGAAGATCCCTATTCATCATAATCATAAGTACTCCATCCATGTCAATCATTACCTAGCTGTCCCAGATAATATGAGGTTTTGGCAAGTGCTTGGTGATGATAAGCAAATAGCCAATTTTCTACAATTGGAGGGAGAATTTCAGAATTCTCACATTGATGATGCATACAACTTTGATAATCCAAACATCCAATCAACTAACACTTAAGTATTACAGTTCAAGGAAAACAATATTCCAAGAGGCTTGGTGCCTTTGGAAGAGTTATTTGATAGAGATGATGTCACCAAGAAACCCATCATGGTTCCTACAGAAAAGGGAGTTGAATATGTAAACATTGGCACAACTAAAAATCCTAAATTAGTCAAGTTATCAGAGTCTTTATCTCCTGAAACAAAGGGTACGTATATGTCTTTAATGAAGGAATTTGCTGATGCATTTGCTTGGGACTACTCAGATTTGAAAGTTTATGACAAAAGTATCATTCAGTACACCATTCCTATTAAGCCTGGTAAGAAGCCATTTCACTATAAATTGAAGAGAATCAATCCCAAGTTGTTGTCATCGATTGAAAAAGAGGTAAATAGACTTTATAAGTCTAGAATAGTAGTCCCCATTTGGTTTTCTGAATGGATTTCTAATGTAGTACATGTGAGAAAGAAGACCGGGGAAATTCATCTATGTATTGATTTCAGAAATCTCAATAAGGTGTCCTTAAAGGCAATAATCCCCTGCCTAAGATGGAACACATACTACAGAGGGTGGTTGGATCCTCTAGGATGTCACTGTTATATGGATACTCTGGATATAATCAAATTTTGGTACACAAGGACGATCAACTCAAGACAACCTTCATAATGTCATGGGGTACATTCATGTATGCCAAGATGCCTTTTGGGTTGAAGAATGCAAGAGCTCCTTTTCAATGGGCTATGGACATAGCATTTTCAAATGAAAAAGATGTATTTTTGGTTATCTATCTAGATGATCTTACAGTATTTTCAAAATCTGATGAAGATCACTTGCATCACTTAAAGATTGTTTTTCAGAAATGCAGAAAATTTGGCATCTCACTTAACCCAAAGAAGAGCTTGTTTGCCATGGAATAAGGTAAGCTAATAGGACACATCATCTCTAAAGATGGCATCCACATTGATCCTGCAAGAGTGGAGGCCATTCAGCAACTAGACTTCCCTAGGAACAAGAAAGAGATTCAGTCATTCAATGGGAAAATTAATTTTTTGAGGAGATTTATTCCTAATCTAGTTGAGCACTTGGAAGAAATGAAAAATATGTTGGAGAAGGACATTGAGGTAAAGTGGTATTTGGAGGCTAAGAAATCATTTCATGCGGTAAAGTTCACATTATCTATTTCTCCTATTTTGATTAGCCTAGATTGTACTTCAGATTTCATCATCTTTTCTTTTGCTTCTAAGCATTCGTTAGCAGTAGTCCTAATGTAGAAAAAAGATTATAAAAATGAGCAACCTATAGCATTCTTCAGTTGCACTATAAGAGATGCAACATTGATATAAAATATCATTGCGAAGTAGGCATTGGCGTTGGTAAAATCCATTAAGGATTTTCGAGTTTCTATTCTACATTCTCATACCATTGCTTATGTCTCTATTGCAACAGTAAAAGAAACTCTTGTGCAAACAAATCTTGAAGGAAAAAGGGGAAAGTGGATTGCAGCCATGCTGGAGTATGACTTGGAGATAAAACCTATAAAGCTCATCAAAGGACAAGGGTTAGCCAAACTCATGACAGAATGAAATCTACATGCACTAGATATCAATTTGATTGCTGCACTATCAGAAGAACAAGAAGAAGATGACCCTTTCCTGCAAGTGTCCGATATGTTCATGTCCTCATCTTGGTATTTTGACATTGTCTATGTCTTGCAACACTTGAATCCCCCTACGGAAGTCCCCAAAGGTAAAGCTAGATCACTAAAACTCAAAGCTTCAAAATATTGTATTCTGGATGGTGTTTTATTTTGGAAAGGTCCTGGAGGTGTGCTGCTGAATTGTTTGGTAGAAAATGAAGCTAAATATATAATGAAGTATTTTCATAAAGGAGATTGTGGCGGACATCACTTTTGGAAAACTACAACAAACAAGATCTTAAGAGCTAGCTTCTATTGGCCCACCCTATTTTCCAATGTATACAAAACAGTCATGAGCTGCCATGAATGTCAAATTTTTCAAGGAAAGAGGAAACTTTTTCCATTAGCACTACAACCAATTTTGATTTAAGCTCCTTTTCGACAATGGGGTCTTGATTTCATTGGTGAAATCCATCCTTCATCTTCAACACAACATAAATGGATTAATAGTCACCGACTACTTTACAAAGTGGATTGAAGCTATCCCAACCAGGCAAGCTACTGATTCTGTCATCATTAAATTCTTGGAGTCTAATATTTTGTCTAGATTTGGCTGCCCACAGAAAATAATTACAGATAGTGCTGCTGCTTTCAAATAAAAAAGAATGGTGGACTTTTGTGCCAAATATCATATTGTGCTAGGACATTCGACTGCTTATCATCTGAAGGGAATGGTCTTGCTAAATATTCCCACAAATATTTGGTTAAAATCATCAAAAAGGTCTCGGAGGTAAATAAAAAGAATTGGCATAAAAAACTCATCAATGCCTTGTGGGCGGACAGGGTCAGCACCAAAAAATCAATAGGTATCTCTCCTTTTCAGCTGGTATATGGAGTTGATACAATATTTCCTTCATCTCTTGTTGTCCCAGTAATGAAAATCCTACAGGAATTGGATAGTGAAACTAATGACATACAAAGGAGAATAAGTCAGATGATTCATTTACAATAGACAAGAGAAGAAGTTTTTTAGAACACATCCAAACTCTAGAAAAAGATTAAAAAGATTTATGACCATAAAACAAAGGAAGACAATTTCAATATGGGAGATGTGGTCCTTCGGTGGGATGATAGAAATGAAGACAAAGGCAAACATGGTAAGTTTGAAAACTTATGGAAGGGACCCTACAAAATTTCTGCCTTCAGAGGAAGGAATGCTTTCTTGTTGGAATAAATGGATGGAAGAGATTATTCAGGAAGGGCGACCAATGGTAGACTTCTCAAGCACTACTATGTCTAGAAAATCCTGAAAAGTCATCATCATTGTACATATCGATGTGCATTTTACTTCTAGAATTTTAGATAGTTGTTATAAGAGTTTGAAGCCCGAAGTCAAGGCCCTAAGGCTCTTTAAGTCAGTACCGTTTTCATTTTTTTATTCAGTTTTTCTGTCATGTCAAAAGGTTACTCAGTCTTAAGTTAAAAGTTAGTTTTTATGCATGTTGACTCCATGGCCCAATGAATAAGGCTACTTGGTCTACGATGTTCTTGACACCTCTAAGGAACTGCCATCCACTAGTAAAAAATGGCTAATTAATTACTAAAACAACGACTAAAATTTGCATATAAATGACTATTTTTCAGTCGGTGACTAGTAGTAGCTAATTTACAGTATCTTATAACGCAACTAACTTTTAGTCGTTTTTAGCTTAGTCATTAATTGATTGACTCAAATTTATCATCTAGCAGTATATTTAGTCATTAATTTGGTCATTAATTTAGTTATTGATTTAGTCATTAATTGCCACAATTAATGACCAAATATACAACAAAATATATTACTATATGATC
>APFE030344655.1:48681-65322 GCA_000404065.3 Pinus taeda | reverse complement strand
AAATATGTAGGTTTTAACCCCATATAGAAATTACCTGCATACAAATTCTAAAACACGGAAAATAAACAATGTTAGAGCATAACACATAAAACACATATACATAGAGATTTTCCCCTGGATCCCAAAATCAGGATTACCAACTTGATTTTTCATTATGTTCCTTTCAATTTTATAATACATATTTATACATGTTGAAGCATCCAATACCATGGACCGAAAACCATCGCATCCAATACCATGGACTGAAAACCATTACGTCCAAAAAACATGTGCAAAAATCATGCACAAAAGCATAGGTGGGTCCGCCCAACCTAACATAGGGTCCAAAACCAAAATTTTCTGGGGCGCTGCCCCGGACCCCATAAAGTGGGGTTACGGGTACCCCTCAAAGCCCTTGTTAACTATGTGGAAAGAATATAACACAACCCAAAAATTTTGTTGTGGTCTTGTGCCTCCCTGCAATTCACGAGGAACTTGTTGCATAGGTAGTGCGCCCAATTGAATTGTACGCCCTCCACACATTGGGCCACTAATGAAACAACTGATGTCAGCACCTCATCTGCATGACACTTCCTCATTACCTTCCCAGCCAAGATCTGGGTAGCCACCTTCACCGCAGGGTTCGTAATACTCGAAATTGAATATTTGCATGACTTCTTGACAAGCTTAAACTTGTCCTTCATCCTTTCGGCGAGATCACGCTCGCCCGTCTTTATTCCAAATTCCTTGGCCGGATTTAGCCTTGAATGGGATAGTAGGGTGATCCTATGGATCAACATATCAGTTATAGGGACCAACTCTCCCAACCATAGGCACTCGTCGTGCATCAGGCACACCAACTATTTGATAACTATCAAAATTATGGGAGCACAGTGGTAATGCGGTACCCATAGCAGATTCAACAATCCTACCTTTTCTAGCCCACGAATCCACTTCACCGGATCCAGTGCAATGACACCTGAGTCCTTGTAGAATACTCTGTGCATGAAATTATCAGTAGCTAGGTGGGGGAACCGCTCACTGTCCCCTAAGTTCCAATCTTCTAATTTTAGATGTGGGACATGTGCTAAGTGCGGACCTTCAAATGTAATGTTTTCTGGTAGCAGGGGTGTGTTAAGGAGAAACTTTCACTGATCAGAGTCCTTCGGGACCTTTACCTTGCCCTGGTATAGAAGGATGTATTATGGTAGCTTTGAGATAAGGTCTACTCCCTCAATATTAATGTCCTTTGTGCCCATTTCAGTTTCCTCTACACCCTCGTCAGACACTAGGTTTACCACCTTGCCTTTCTCCTCTGCGGTGGGCCTTTCTTTTCTCTGATGCTTCCTTGGCAACTTTTGCACTAGCTGTGTCACCTTCTGTTTATCTTTCTTTGTCTTGGAAGCCTCTCCTGCCGACGTGGGCTCCAACCTAGGTGACCTTAGTGATTTTGGTACCGCGACGGAAGCCTCCAGACTTACGACCTTAGGGGCAACTCCCTTAGAGGCCATATATCCTCCAGCACTAACAATTTCCATGGGCACCAATATGAGTCTATTAAGGAGCTCTTCGATTTCCTTAAGTAACTTGTCAAACACTAAACTGGCCACCAAATCCTCAAAAAACATAGGATTCATCCGCAACCGATAGCACGACATAGAAGCTCTCAAAATGAAAAATGTTTTTCATTGGGTGGCCATCTATAATTTATAGGAAAATTTGAATTCAAATTCGATTGTTCCTCCCAAAATCTGCTCATAAATGCTAGATTTTTATCAAATTTTCAAAGATTTTGCTCTTAATTTCAGCCTTAAATGTCACCCCCCTCACTCCTCTTAGCCATTTTCTCATTGTCAAATCATGAAGAGTGACTATAACAGTTATGTTCTGGCTACCCTCCATGGTCTCTCCTTCCATAGCACAGCTCCCATCATGCTTCTATTGATGTTGTGATATTCTTCCATCCCGCGTAGTCCCCCAGTTGCGAGCTCAACAGCTTAGGAATTGTAGTTTATAGTCCTACGCCTCATTTCAGCTCCCTGGAACATTAAGACTGTGCTTCCATGATATAGTCATCTAGTCAGATCCCCAGTGTATGGCTTCAATCGACTGCCATTTACCTTTCCAGGAAAGGGATCTCCATTCAATTTCACCAGCTAAACTACTCCACCATCAATAATCTCTTTGATGACATATGGCCCCAGCCAATGCATCTGAAATTTTCCTATAAATTTATCAAACTTGTTTTCATATAATAAAACCAAATCGTTTACCTTAAAGGTGCACAGTTTGATGTGTCGGTCGTGCCATGCCTTTTCATGCTCATTCTAAACTTGCTAATGGAATCTAGCCAAAAATCTATCTTCTTCAAGCTCTGTCAGCTGCGAGAGCCTCTCTTCTAGGGCTCCACGATCTGCCATTCCTGTGAATGCCACTATGCGTAGACTAAATACAATATATTCCATTGGCATCACAGCTTCTACACCATAGACCAACCTGAAGGGTGTCTGTCCAGTCAATTTTTTACAAGTTGTTCTATAAGCCCATATCACCACAAGTACGTGCACATCCCAATCATTCCTCTGCACATTGTAAACTTTTGTCAACATGTTCTCCAATATCTTATTAAATGCTTCAACCGTCCCAATAGCCTATGGGTGCTATGGCATGTTCTTCTGATGATAAACTTGGAATTCCTCCATCAGCACGCTGATCATTTCATTAAGGAAATGTGTACCGCGATCACTCATCAAAATCTTCGAGAAACCAAACCTAGTCAACACATATTCAAAGAGGAGCTTTGTTGTTGTTGCCCCTGTACAATCCTTTATAGGTTGTGCCTTCGACCATCTAGCCAAATACTCCATCGCTGTATATCCATCGCGGTGTGATATACTGCGCACCCATATTCTTTCCTGGAGGCTGAATCAGGCCTACAAAATCAATTGCTCATTTCTTGAATGGTTGTAATGACACTTACAGATTCAGAGGCAGATCATCCCTCTGCGATGACCTGCCCATCCTTTGACATGCATCACATGCCTTACAATAAGCCTTGGAATCCTTATGCAGTGTCTGCCAACATAACCCAACACGTGAAATATTCTGCATTATTGCTTTTCCTCCATAGTGTCCTCTCGCATCTCCTCCATGAGCTTCAGGGAAGATGTTGTTCCGTTCAAACTCAGGCATATAACATCACAGAATTTCATCCAAGCCCATTTTATATAAATGTCTTGCAATGGCAGAAAATTCTGTCGTGCACACCACCAGCCCCTTCTTTTGTTGACTAATATACCCTTCTGGAGCCATTCTCATCGTTAGGAAGTGTATGATATCTGCAAAGTGATTGTCAGCTACTCGCATTACAATGAGCTGCGTGTCAGGAAATCCTTCCTCCAAATTAGTAGGCTCTTCTCCTATTTTAATGCACGACAGATGATATGGTCCTGCATTCAATCGTCATGGCTTCACAATGAATTCAAAATCATATTCTTGAAACAACAGTAGCCATTGACATATCTTCCCCCCCAACATAGGCTTGTTAACCAGGTACTTTAATGCAGAATGGTCTGTATACATCTTGTAGTGTCTAAAATTCTGGAGCGCATACACCATAGCCAAACCTTCGCGCTCTGTTGTTTAATAGTTTTTCTCATATTTAGACAACTTCCTACTTGCAAATGCTATAGGGTGATCCAACTCTCCCTCACTGGCTTGTGTCAGTACTGCTTCGAGCATAATACATGATGCGTCCACATGCACATGAAATTCCTTCTTCCAATCCGAGAAGACTAGGATCAGCACAGTGACCATCTTTTCCTTTAACACATCCAGGCTCCACTAACATTCCTCATTCCAACATAATGTAGCATACTTCTTTAGTAGCTTCTCCATCGATGCAGTAATCTAAGCATAACTCTTGATGAAATTTCTATAGTATCTCGTATTCCCCAATGTTGCGCATAGTTGTTTCACACTTCTTAGCGCCTCCAAATTAATTATAACTACTATCTTAGTTGGGTCCACCATTAATCCTTATCTACATACCACATGGCCCATCAAGATTCCGAAAGGAACACAGAACAAACATTTCTTCAAATTGAGCATGATCTGATACCTCCAACATGTATCCAGCATCAAGAGTAGGCTAGCTACTTGGTGTTTCACCAGCCTAAACACCGTCCAATCATCAAAGTATACCTCCAGAAACTTGTGAATGAAGTCCTTGAACGTCACAATGACTACATGCAAAAAGATCGTCGACACATTCTTCAATCCAAAAGACATTACGATATATTGAAAGCATCCCCACTTGGTTGTGAAGGTTGTCTTACTTCTATCCTCTGGCACGATCTTGATCTAATGGTACCTCAAGAACCCATCAGTGAACGAATATGCTTCTTGTCCTCCTACATTATCCAACACTTCATCTGTGAAAGGATTCGGAAAAGGATCATGCATGCAATCATTATTCAGCTTCCTGAGATCTACGCATATCCTTATTTCATCCTTCCACTTATTTTCCTGGACTACTATTGGACTCACCCAATCAGATTCTTCCACCAATTCAATAATACATACTGCAAGCATTTTATCCAACTCTAAGCAGACCTTTTCTTTATACTTTGGATTGAGGCCGTAAGGCCTTTTCTTGATCGGCTTCGCATCTATTTTCAACGTAATTTTCATAACTCCCAGGTTCCCTATTATCCCCTTTAAGTATGAGAACTTCGTAGTAAACAATTCCTAGTATTCAGGGAGAAACTCAATGACCTTATCCACTATAGCATCATCCCAGTAGTCCCCTATCTTCACAAACTTCGGCTCCACCTCTGTCCCAATGTTCACTTGTCTTGTTTTCAGTGGTGTGGTGATATCTAAATTTTCTATCTGTGACCCCTCAACTTCATGGTGTCCTTCTATTTCCAGGATATTAATGTTCCTCAGATCCTCGTATTCCTCTTCAATGGTCACATTGTAGCACTCCAGTGCATGGTGCAACTGGGTGGTCCAATCTGGTTGAATCAAAGCCAAGGGATCCTGCGGTATTCTGAAGATCGTTGCTTTGAGCTCCTACAACACTTCATCAATGCACTCAAATTCATCTTCAAAGTTGAATGTCATCAAGAATCCCTATCTCAAAATATCCCATTTGTTTGTGCCATGGTGGAGCTCTGTCTCCAAGTACTAATTCATAGGTATTATGTCCAAGGTCTAACAGAATAGATGCACCCACTCTAGTTGCAGTTCTGCTCCATAAGCATCAGTCCATTTGGCTAAGTGATCGCGAGGATCACTCCTTCCATCTCATTTCTCTGTCAATCATACCTTTGGGCGACCAAACCACATCTTCATCATTCTTCTATATTCGCACCATCCATCGAAGTTGTCTTTATGCGTACCACACCATCTTGCAGGCGTAGCGCGTAGCACCAAGTCCAAGGCTTGGAAGCGATGATTCTCCGGCACTTCCCTTTCAAATGCATCCAAAAATTTATCAACTTCAGTTAAACCATCATAATAAGGCAAACTTCTTACCTCCAACGATACACAATGCAAAGATTTTGTCATCATGTTACATCATAGCGTAGGCACTTCGTGTAATTGTTTCTGCTAGTGTTCCAATTCCTCGTCTGAATCTAATGTGCAAGAGCTTTCGCGGTCCCACGCAATACATCCATCAGCTGTTGGATTGACCCAATCTTGATCTCGTGTCATTATCTGATAAATCTGTTCCAAATCATCATCACTTTCGTAATCGTGGATTGGTTCAATATAGTATGATCCTTCTGCAAGGTCCAATGGTACTGCTACGCGGATTGATTTTCTTTCAAATGACATCGTCTGCTTCTTCAAATTGATCACCTCGTTCATGTTGATAACCCATTAGATCCCGAGGAGCACAGAGTAGGGATTGTTGTCATCCACAACCTCTATCACTTCAACATTGGCCAACAAGCTCGCGCCTTCTATATCAATTGTCACTCCCTATAATCTTCCCATGGGGATAATCTTTCGTTGATTTGCCATCCTGAATTGAATAGGAGACCATTGCAACGCAGGTCTCCCGCTTCTCTCCCATGTCTGTTTAGGAAAAAAATTGGCATTGGATCCTAGATACAAAATAACTTGGTCCATTTCATATTCTCCTATTTGTGCGATGAATCTCATCTCACGCCCTGTTCTTGCCTTATGCTTACCAATTTTCTTGACCACACGCAGTCCATTAGGAGTATTATCAGCACATTTATTGATCAACTCCTGTAATCCCTTTATGGCCTTACTATCTCAAAGAAGCTTCATACAGGTCTCCAAAAATGTAGTAAGCATGGATGGGTCCATTTCTTCAGACTGCTTATCCTGACTTCCTGAGGTATAAGCCTCCGCGAAGATTTTCTTTGCTTCCATGAAAGTTTCCTTCGCACGCTCCAAATCAAAGCCAACCTCCTTCTTTGGAGATTTGCAGACCCATTCACCCTTTTCAAGCTGCTTTCCCTTATCTTTGCCAGTTTTCATTCCACTTCGCAGCACAATATTCACATTGGGGTCTTCTACTTAGGGTTCAACCCTCATCATCTACAGGTTTTGGGTAGGTTGTTGAGGTTGAGCCCCTTTTTCGCATATCTTAGCTAGTAATACAAGGCAGTATTCTGTCGCGTAGTCAAACTGAGTGCAATATTGGCATGATAGACACGTTGGGTTCGTACATTCTCATGCGTAATGTCCTGGTCACCCACAGTTGTAGCAAATCACCTTTCCTTGACCACTACTAGGTCCTCCTCCACCTCTGCCTCATTTGCACCCCTGATATCCTCCTAGCACTCCCCCAGCGCCTTGATCTAGAGGTCGAGTTTCCACCTGCCCTCTATTTGTGGGCCTTCTATGCATCATTAGCTCATAGCTACGAAAATTATGCTCATCATGACCCACTGATTGACAAAAGTTGCAGAAGAGTTGTTCGATTGTCTATACAAATTTTTGCAGCAGGTGACAATTGTCTATCACGTGTTTTCCATCTACCTGACAGATAGCGCACCATAGCGCGGGCCCTATACTTGGCCCTACTTTCTGGCCTTAAAGGCATCAGAACTCCTTATGCAACATAATTCATGAAGACTAGGCAGTGATCTTTGTCATGCCCCTGACTTTTTCATTTCAGGCACCAAACTTCTTCACGGACGTCTGGCCGAACTACTCTATCCTTCTTCAAAATTTGAAACTCTGGGCAAAGGTTCTACAACTGCAAATTAATCTATTGAACTCCCAAATTAGCATGTTGCATCAGTGTCTCATGTAATCTCTAGGGCTTCCTCCTAGTTCCCAATATTTTGCTTTGATAAAGCAACCCTCAGATGAGGCAAGAGCAAGGCCACAAACTATTCGCGGTGCTGCCCATCTGAAAGATTCAGGTTAGCTTCATGGATCATGCACTTTAATCTATGATCCAGATCGTAAGGTGTCTCTCTAGGCTTCATCACGTTCTCCTTGAATCCCACAATTGATTGTGCTTTAGACTTAGTCCTACTGAATTCCTTATTCAGCGTGGTCTGAATATCTATTAATGAAGCCATCAGGTCATCAGTACAATACTTAATATACCATGCTAATGTGTGTTCCTGTAAGGTAGTGACCAATGTTTCTTTCTCCATCTAATCATATGTTATACCCTGAGCCTCCTATACAGCCTTTGTAATGAACCAAAATTGGTCCGGGTCCTCATTTCCCAAACCCTTGAAAATGGGAAACTTTACTGCATTCACCATATTGAACAGTGGCGGAGGTGGTTCCGGTGTGGGTGAAGGTGTATGCTGTGGAGGTGAGTCTGGAGGTGGGGTGGGTGGATGGGGTATTCACGAGAATCCTCGTCTTATTAATTGAACAATGCTCTGTGGTGAAACCTGTGTTGTTTCCTCATCGTCACTTAGAGGAGGTTCAATCAATGGGCTATATTCAGGGCATGTTCTCCCTCTATCCCTGAAGATCTTTCCACTTTCCGTAGCTCCAAACATCAAGGTAACTGCATAACCCGCTTTTCACACAAGAGCATCTTATCTAAGTATTTAAAGACCTTAAATACTTACCTCGTGGTCCCTTGAAGAAGCAACACTCTGCTTCACTATAAATGACTGAAGTATCAATCACAAACTCTGTCATGAATCCTTCTATGATACAGTCAAGCCAATGATCAACAATGTGTGCAATCTTATCTTCCAAGGCTTCCAATCTCCGCACTAACTCCAAGTTCCACACTATCAAACATTCAAGCCTCCACCTTCCTTGGTCGTCTGCCAATTTAGCGATCCACTCGTATAATTCAACCAAGAAGGAACATAAGAAAGTTTCATGTATCTCTGTGTATAGGTATCTATCCAATCAGTGTTCTTTCGTTAATCGTGGATTTATGTTTTCTTGCGTCACAAATTCATGGATATTCCTATCCAACCAGTCTTCAATTTCCTTTTTAGTCAGATTCCAGTGATGCAACATCACACATCTCTTTATGCAAATCCTGGTATCGACAACAGAACCATTTTTTGGCTTAGGGGGCCATGACCCAGGTTCAGCGTTAATTTAGCCAAACAAATCCGTACACTGCTGGCCCTTTCGACATCAATCTGTGGAGCACAGACTAAAGTCTCACTCGAAGCAGTATGGGGGGGTGCTAGAACCAAGTTTCTGCAGCCAAAGATGGTAGTGATGTTATTTTATGCCCTAACTCTACCTTCATGCAGATCGATAAGGCTTTTAGGGCTTATCGATATACTTCTCTTAATCGGCCTCTAGACCTTCGCAAAGGTCTATGACTATCGTTCACGGACCCTAACCAGGCGAATCAACCACTTACGCACTTCCATATTTACCCAGATCGGCTTAAGTATCTTATAAATTCAATATGCATTAATATGTTCTTCACATAAATAGATATTATCACATGCGTTCAGATAACAATGTAAAACATATAGATTCACGCATCAATATAGCATGAAATCATGAAACCATTTTTCAGCATAACATAACCGCATTTATTCATAACAAAAGTAAATAGATCAAACACAAATATTTCCAAAGTAATCTTCCTTATTAGTACTTCAGATCTTCTTACAGACTCTAACTACCTTGTGCATGCTGCTACAAGGGTCCGCGCACTCAACTGTGGACTTCTACCCTATTCCTCTGTGCACACAGTTGTAAAACCTCCTTTCTACTCTAAGACTCTTTTCTCTTTTCACTAATGACCCATTGCATTCATCATTCTTCTCCCAAAAACTACCTTAGACTCTCCTTTTTATACAATCCCATGGTTTGCGGACCATGGGTAGATCTTCTAAAGCCGACACAACTTTCATAAAAGAAGAGCGGAAACCCTTTTTGACACTTTACGTCTACGCACTTTGCTACCACAAATAGTGGAGACTTTACACTTTACAAACAAAAACTTGGGCTTTCTGCCCCAAAACTTTGGCTTTTAACCCCAAAATCGACCCTAGGGGACCCTGTCCCAACAATGTCCTAAAAATCTTATTACATCTCTTTGAGAAGATAGAGTTTGTAAGTTGATGATCACTTCAATATTAGCTAGATCAATGTTAATATCCAAGAAATATATATGATGTCCAATAGTATTTCCTTCATTAAACATTAGAAAACATTTTTCATTACTTAAAGAAAGATATGTTTCTTGACATCTTTTTAAAAAATTTTACGTTATCTAAGGCTTCCTCAAAAGTGTTTCCATAGATGGTAAAATCATCCTTGTATACTTCTACACAATCATGGATCAAATCTACAAAAATGGCCCAAATTACCCTTTGAAATGTGGCAGGTGCATCACAAAGTCCAAAGGGTAACACTTTATAACCATAAGTCCCCCGTGGACAAGTAAAGGTTATTTTATCTTGGTCTTTTGGATATATTCTTATTTGATCATAGCCACTAAAACCATTCATAAAAGAAAAGTATTTATTTCCAGTCGATTTATCTAGGACTTGGTCTATGAAAGGTAAATTGAAATGTTCTTTTAAAGTAACTTTATTAAGTTCCCAGTAGTCTATACATGCCCTCCATTAAACAAGGGTGAAACCCATTGGATATTAGATATAGGGTAGATGAAATCTACAACTAATAGTTTCTAAAGTTCCCTTTTTACTATGTCTTTCAAGGCAAGGTTCATTCTTCTCTGCGATTGTCTAATAGGTTTAACATTTTCTTGTATGTATATGTGATTTGTACTTTTGTGTCCGACTGTATTGCCTGCATATCAGTATAATCCCAAGAAAATATTTGAAATATTCTTGCAATACTGTAATTAATTGTTCTTGTTGGAAAACATCTAATTCAAAATTAATATTCAAAGACTTTCCAAGAGAAAGTTCAATTATTTTATTGTAGGAATGCAATATATAATCTACATGAAATACTTATTGATAGGAAGATGTTAAACTATCCACTGTACATTTTTCCTGAAAATTTTGTCCTAGAAGAGAATGGAGAGAACTTTTTTCAAGACTCAATAAAGCTTGTTCATAATTTTCAGAGAAAAAAATAATAATAATAGTAATAATAAATAATTAATTAATTAAAAATTAAAAATTAAAAATTAAAATTAAAATAAAAAATAAATTAAATAAATTAAAAATTAAAATTAAAAAAATTAAAAAAATAATAAATAAAATAAATAATAATAATAATAATAATAAATAAATTCATATTTTCAGAGTTTTGTGTTGTAGTAGCAATTCCTGATGACCCCCCCCCCAAAAAAAATGATATGGAAAATTAGGATGAGAAATGAAATGATCAATCTGATTTTCATTAGTATTTTCTTTAAGACTTAAATCTTCTTCAATGGTTAACAAATGTTGAATTATTTCATCATATATTTCATTGTTGTCTAACTATTCAACTTTATTTAATTCATCTATTGTTTTAGCAGAGGGTATAATGTATTGTTTTTTATTTCATCAACATTTGTTATTGTCTTGTTTCCAAAACAATAACTAATGAATGCATTGGCAGTAGCCAACCAAGGTGTCCCAAAAATTAAAGGATGCCCATCTAGAGTAGATTTGGGCTGAAGGATCATAAAGTCTACTAAAGTCTACTAGATAAGCCCAAGAGTTAATAGAAACAATATTGTCTTCTATAATTCCCTCGGGTTTAATCTCTGACCTATCAACAATTCTAATACCGTGGGGGTTGGTCTAAGGAGTGTCAATTTGTAAGCTTTGCATGGTTTCTTTTGTCCTCACATTTATGGAAACATTTAAATCAATAAGAGTGTTTGGGATAGAAAAATTGTTGACTAAAATTTTTACAATGGGTATCCCAGGGTCAATATATTTTTTTGTAATGACTTTAGTAATAATTAGGATGGCTAATCTACCTATAATTTGTATCAATGATGGATCTCTATTTGCCTATAACTTGTATCAATGACGGAATTTTTTTATTTTTTTATTTAGTACACAATTCCCTTATTTTTTTCTATTGGTATGTCCTTTATTTCCCTAAGTATGGGAATTTTAGTAGATATATTTCTCAATTCATAAATAATATCAATTCAATTATGATTTTTGGTATTTCTTGTTTTCTAGGAATCGATCTTTCAGGAAAATGGGTTGTCCTATAAGGTTGGGGCTTTTATTGGAAATGAATAATTTGCTTTATTGGTGATTTTGTTTTTTTATGTTTATTTGGAGTTTGCTTCTTTTCCTCTTCAATTATTAATGTTTATTTTGGATTTACAACTTTTCGAGAGCAATAATTAATTTCCATATAATTCTACAAGACTATATTTTAATTGCACAAAAAATTCCTGCAATGCTACAAAAAATTCATGTAATTTCATAGGAGCAATAAAATAAGTAGGAAATGTTTCGGATTCAACATTATAAATAGGTTTCTCTACTTTATTGTTTGGATTTGCAATTGATTGGGAATGAAGTTGAGTATGTTGTGGGGGTGGTTGGTTAGATGGAAGTTGTAACTATTGGGGTTGAGTAAGTTGTGGTTGTTGAGGAAGGGGTGGATATGCTTGTTGCATTTGTTGGTACTACTAATATGGTTGTTGTTGATATGGAGGTTGAGTTTGTTGATACGATTGTTGTTGGTATGGAGGTTGAAATTGATGTGGTGGTGGATAAGGATGGGTAGGAACATTTCCATAAGAAAACCCTCTCCAACCCTGTTGATCAAGTTGGTTTTGGACTAGTTGTTGAGGTCATTCCTACCATTTGAGGAACACTATAATATGGATGAGTTTTTTGACTTGGCTCTTGATACATACCTGCTCCACGTGGTTGCTAAGGTCTTTGGGGTATAATTTTGTAGATTGATTATGTATTTCCAAAGTCTCCTTGGTAATTTTCTTTTAGTTCAAGTGATGTAGGCCATTCTTCAGTTTTATGTGCTTCTTCACAAAACAAACAAACTTGAACACTATCTAGAGGGAATTCTCTTAATGGATGTTTTCTTCCAACATTTAGTATATAAAATAGATAAAACTGACTCTTTCTCTTCTTACTTTTTCTTAATTAATTTTAAATCATCTATTTAAGAATAAAGGTGTTTAAAAGATCAGTTTTGAAACCCTCAAACAAATTTCATAATTCTGCTCTACTGAAACCTCTAGCTAATTTAGTCATTTTTGTAAGAGGATTCCTTATCCTTGCACCAACTTTATCTTTCCCTCTCGAATACTTTTGATACAAATTAATAATTCTATCAAATGTCAGAGAGAAATATCTTCATCATCCATTAAACTAAGTATATATAGCCATTCACAAAAAATTCCTTTTAAGAAAACTGTATTAGGATTCAAGTCATGTTGTTTTCATTCTTGCAAATTATACAAAAATATTTCTAAGTAGTCCTGTAGAATATCGTCTTCTTGTTACATCATTATGAATATATCCTCTTTAGAATATATAGGTCTATAATAGGGTTGATATTTTTTAAGAAATATTTCTTCATGTCATCCCAAATACTATGGTACCTTCACCTAGTCCCATAGACCAACGTAATGCATCTCCTTTCAATGTTGCAAGAAATAATCGTAATTTTTGTGCATCTATATTATAAGCATAACTACGAATTATAATATCAAATTAAAAAAGAAATATGTTAGGTTATTTAGTTACCCTACCATAAAAAATTTGTAGAATAAATGGTGGGATGTTTTTCATTTTGACTTCAACCCCTGGAATTTCCACAATAGAAAACCCAAATTTTCTTCCCTATCATCTTCTAGTTGTCTATTTTTTAGTTGTCCTCCGTCTTCTAATCCACCTTCACATCTCACCTTCACCTCCTCCAAGTATGCCTTATCCTGCATTAGATCCATTGTCCTTGTCCAAAAGATAGTGTACTCCCTAGTCCACCTTGTTGAAGAATGCAGTAGGGCAGCTATTAGTTATATTTCTCCTTAACCTTAATAATTTATTGTGAACTTCATTTATCTTATTTTTTTCCTTATTATATATTTTCATCAAATAATTATCAAGAGCAAAAACAAGAAATACAATGGACACAAGTGTTGGGCCCCAATCCAAGGCAAAATCCCTCCAATGGGAAAACCTAAAAAATCTCTTCTCCTCTTATATAATTTGCTTCAAAAGAGAAAACCAAGACCTAAAGCCCTATACCAACTCCTCCTCCAAGAACCAAGTAGTCCTTCCAAGAATCCCTTTCAATTAGGTCAAAGATCAACTAAGACGACAGGAATCAATTTTGCTTCAGCCAACTTCCAGCTCCAACTTCATCCCCCAACTTTGACTTACAACTTTGATCTGAAACTTTAACCTAGCGGTTGCTATAGAAACCCTACATTCTTCGCACGTGTGAGAGAAAATAACCCAAAAAGAGATTTTCCTTCTCCTTGGCTTCCTCTTGCTTCCTTGACCTTCACTTTAATTTTCTTGATGTTTCTAGCTTCAGATAGAACTTCTTCTTAAGAGATCGAATTGGTGCCCAAATGAGGTCAAATATACTTCTATTTGTAGGATTTTCATGAGGACAAATGCCCTTGTTTAGGCCAACTTGTCTCTTCTAGAGCTAACTTGTGCATGGAGGCTCACGAGACTTTCTAGACTCAAAATCAATATCTTTTACATGTTACAACTTTCCCAAAAGGGTCTTATACATATGACAAGGACTCTCTTGACTCAAGAAAAATATTATTTTGACATGACAAACCCTAGAAGCATAAGAACATGCTTGACCTAGATAGCCATCAAAATGAAGCATGAAACCCATGCTAAATAATATTTTTTTTTCTTATTTTTCTTGTATCATAAATATACATAATGATTTAAGTACATTGATAATTACGATGACCAAAACTAGTTACATTTTCCAACACTCCCTCTTAAACAGGGAGGTATTAATAATTGTGTAACTGGTACAAGGTTATTTTCAAACTAAAAATTTCTCATAAGAAGAGTCAAATTGGTAAGCCATTTTTAAGCATCAACATCATGACCAACATTGTCAACATAGTAAGGCATTAAATTGGAAAGATATTTCTTATACAAGAGCATAATGCTAGGAGGATTTACGTGAGATACCACACTACCTCTACAAGGTACATACCCCATCAATATGTTCACTAGGTATGTCCTCTTAGGACTATTATTGTCTTGGATTCCCAATCCTCAAAGAATATCGATCCTATTTGACCACACTTACCTTGGATACCCATCCAATCCTTAAATACTATAGGCCCACTTCCTATCTTGGATTTTCTATCCTCAAGGAAATCATAGATGTTTATCCAATCCTCTAACCAGCATTCTCTCTCCATGGCCTCCACTTAGATGTATTGATGTTAGTCCTTGCCAAGTGTGTGACACATGTAAAATATAATACAAATGTGATTTTCATCATCACTCCCTCTAAACTAGAGATGATATCCTTATTCCCAATTGATTTAGGGAATAGATCCTTACTCCTTCAAAAGTATTATGGAGACTTCATACTCCCTCTCAAATATAGAGGACATTCTTTCACTTCCTTTTAATTGGGAAGTCATAGCCACAAGCTCTCTAGATTGTCTTCATAAGTGTATCAACTACCAATTCTTCATGGAGATAGATGCATGGCTTTTTTTTTCTTTGTATCTCATCATATTTAGCTTCTTTCTTCCTAGATGTTGTAAAGGCATCTTCTTCATTCAATCTTGTGACAAGATTCATGCCATCAATATTTCATATCACTTTCCTCTAGTAATCATTAATGAAGGCATTGTATTGAGCCTTATAAAACTTCAAGCTAGTCATAACTCCCTCTTAAACATGAAAGTGATCTTTGTTGATTAACATCGAGTTATCTTCTTACATTGCTACCTTCCAATTTCAAGATCATGATATAAACATCTTGAGTTCACAATCCTTTTAGGATTTCCAAAAAAGTCACTTAATCCATGTGTTCTTTGAATTGACTTTTAACACCAACAATTGAACTTTCCTCAACTATCATTATGTATTTTTCCAAAATCAGCCTCTTCGAGGGGGAAACCTCCTTTATATTACATAAATTAACAATTCTTGGATGATACAAATGACAAAACCTCCTTTCTATATATAGGATTCTAAGGGGTCACAATATAGTCAAAGCTGACATGACAATAATAATATAAGGGCACAACAATAACAATAGTGGGCTTCTATGGGGTACAATAATAACAACATGGGGAAAATAGGAGCGCAACAATCAATAAGTGCTACAATGACAATAGTAATGGGGGAATCACTAGTATTATAGGGACCTAACATGCCCCTCTCCGTAAAAAAGTGTTATCCTCAATGCTTGAGTAGTTCTGGATGCTTTTGTATAAAATTCTCATCCTCCCATGTGGAATCTTCAGTGAGTAAGTTCTTCCACTTGATGAGATACTCCGAAATTGACCGATTTCGTAGTTGTCGAGTTCTTCTGTATGTGATTTCTTCATGTTCCAATATGATTTTTCCTTCCTCGTCAAGTTCTGGAAATATTGTTTGAACTAGGAGCTTGTCATCTATAACCTTATTTAACCATGAAACATGGAAAATTGGGTGCACTCAGGAAGCTGCAAGAAGCTCCAATTTGTATGCCATAGTACCAATATTTTACAACACATTGTACGAGTCATAATACTTTGGTGATAATTTATTATCCTTCTTAGCTTTCTTGAGGGAAATTTATTTATATGGTTGTAGTCGTAGAAACACCCAATCACCTACATCAAAACTTCTTTCGCTACAATGTTGAGCTGCCTGTTATTTCATTCTATTTTACGCCAAAGTGAGGTCATCCTTTAAGAGTTGGAGAACTTGTTGTTGATGCTCGATGTGACCTTCCACTTCTTGAACCTTAGAATTTTCTCTTAAATATGATGTGATGGATGGTGGATGATATCCATAAAGTGCCATAAATGGGGTCATTTTTTTTGCAGTATGGAAGGAAGGGTTATACCACCATTCAGCTAGAGGCAACCATTTGACCCATTGTGTTTGTTTATCAAATATAAAGTAACGAAGATATCCTTCCAAACATTTGTTTACTATCTCAGTTTTCCCATCAGATTAAGGATGATAATATGAGCTATGAGCTAACTGAGTACCAAGACAAGAAAATAATTATGTCCAAAAATTTCCAGTGAAAATGGGATCTCTGTCACTTACA
>APFE030344655.1:33028-48287 GCA_000404065.3 Pinus taeda | reverse complement strand
AAACCTTGAAATGTAGAAGGTGCATTGGTAAGGCCAAAAGGCATGACCAAAAATTCATAATGACCCTCATAAGTTCTAGATCTTGTTTTTGGAATGACTTCAGTCTTCATTCTGTTTTGATGATATCCTAAATGAAGATCCAACTTGGTGAAGTAAATTGATCCATGCAATTCATCCAATAATTCATCAATGATATGAATGGGAAATTTATCTGTAATAGTGAGCTTGTTGAGCTCCCTATAATCCAGACACATGCGTCATGATCCATCCTTCTTGTGCACCAATACTACTGGAGCAGAGAAAGAACTTTGACTAGGTTGAGTTATACCATCCTCTATCATTTCTGCAACCATATGTTCAATTTCACTCTTTTGGGCATAGGGATATCTGTAAGGCCTAATGTTTGGAGGAACACTTCCTGGAATCAAATGAATAGCATGATCATGATCACGAATAGGTGTGAGGCCTTTGAGAGTCTCAAATACCTTGGAATGATTGTCCAAGACTTTTTGGAGATCTAGAGAAATAGATGATTTCGATGTGGGAACCTCTAGTGAGCATAATTTTGAAATTACGCCTCATTGTTATTTCTTTGGAACCTTTTTTATTCCATTAAAGAAAATTATCTTTCCTGGTTTCTCTACAATACCCCTTAATTCAACTTCCTTTCCTTTCGAAAAACAATTCATGAAAAATTCTTGAAAATTAAAAGCTATCATACCGAAAGATTGTAGCCATTGGACTCTTAGTACAACATCAACACCACCCATTGGAATGGAAGCATTAGGATATTCAATACATATTCTCCCATGGATAGCTTAATATTATGGAACTTTCCAGAGAAATTTATGGTTCCTACACTTGCAAACATCACTTGACACTCTGGTGTTGGATATAAGAAGCAATTCAATTCCTTGGCTATCTTACAATGAATAAAATTATGGGTATTGTCTAAATCAATCAACATTATTACCATTTTCTTCTTGATATGTCCTTCTATCTTGATAGTTTGAGGAGTGGTAATTTCAACCAATGCATTACAAGATATGGTCAAATTCATTTCTTCTTTCTCTAGGGTTTGTTCCTGGTGTATATACTCTTCTTTTGATGTTTCTTGTTCCTTTTCTTCCTCCTATTCATAATCTATGTAAAATAATTTCTTCTCAGCACACTTACGACCTTTAGTGTATTTTCTATCACAACTATAACAAATACCTTTCGCTCTTTTTTCTTCCAATTGTTGTGGTGTCAACCTTGTAGGTTGTGGAAGTCTAGGGGAAACAACACTTCCATCTTTATAGTTTTAAGTAGTAGGCTTCCTTGTTGCCATAATTTTTCTTTCCATTTGTCTTGCCAACCTAAATGCCTTCTCCAATACATCTGGTTCCCAAATGAGAACCTCATGTTAGATGTTATCCTTTAATGTCCCTATGAACACATCAATATTATGCTCCTCTGGAATATCTTTTACCCTTATATTCAATTTTTGGAAGTCCTCAATGTGCTCCATCATTGAACCCTTTTGTTTGAGATTTATCAATTGGCTAAAAAAGGTGTTTCTTTTTGTATCCTCATAATGTGCTATCATTTCTTCCGTAAAAATTTCCCAAGTGACAATTTGTTTATGAAATAAAAGCCATCGATACCATACAAACTGATTTGGTTCCAAATATAAAGTTGCAATGCGTACCTTTTGTGTGTTTTGCAAATTATGGAGATTGAAATATTGCTCCATCTGTAGTAGCCATGTTACAGGATCCCTTCCATAAAACTTCCTCATATCGATCTTTGGAACATGGTGGGTCTTCAATCGATCATTAGATTCTATGAAATCATGATTAACATTTCTTTTGTTTTCATTATGAGTTTCCTCTACTACCTTTTCGCCACTAGGAATATTTCGTGTAGCAACTTTGTCAAACCTCCCATGCCTTTCTTCAAATCTTCAATGTTTACTTCTAAACCATCCATCTTAGCTTCTGTTACTTTTTGTGAGAGTGAATTTTGTTGCACTTGGTCTTGTAATTTTGATATATCATGCTGCATTTCTTCCCTTTTTTCATGAGTCATGCTAGAGATTTCAGATTGCTTAGTAGTTGTTTCCATTTTATTTCTTCGGGGCATCAATTAATGATAATTATGCTTCACTATGCCCTTTGAATTCCTTCAAACTATTTTTTCAAACCAAACTTATGCAAAATTAAAAAAAAAAATACACACCTTTTTTCACTTTGTAGGAGCTCGATATTGAATCTGTTGTATCTCTATACTTGCAGATCTCTAAGGTCAGAAATTTCATCTTGCAGTATCCCTTTGAGCCCTATTTCCAACCCCACAAGTCGGATCAACATTGGATTCTCCAAGGAAGAATTATGCCAAATCTCCCATGCTGACTTGATTATAGACTGTTTCGGTAGAGCGAACTTGTACGAAGTGCGACATGTCACTTTTTCGACTTTAGGTCCTGAAACCGATACAAAAAAAACTACAAGCCATTATTTTTCTATAACTTGTTACAAAATTTCAATCTGATGCTTAGAGAGAAAGTTATGACGATGTTCCCTAGGTCACCTGTTTAATATATAATTCGGGAGCCTGCAAAAACCTTAACGTCCTTGGATCATTCTCCAAAAAAATCACGAGACAAGATCTAAAATTTGTACCCGAGATTCATCAAGATTTTGGCTCAAATGGGTTATAATTTTAGCTTTTGAAATGTCGCATAAAAAATGTTATAACAAAAAATCTATGATGACTTGTTTTGAAACAGCAAAACCCTCGAATCCAAAGCTTTGATACCAATTGTTATGCAACCAGCTCACAAAATAGAAGAAAATATAGATGAAACCTCCTTTAAATTACATAAATGTATAATTCTTGGATGATACAAATGACAAAACCTCCTTTCTATATATAGGAGTCTAAGGGGTCACAATATAGTAAAAGTCGACATAACAATAATAATATAAGGGCACAACAATAACAATAGTTGGCTTCTATGGGGCACAATAATAACAATATGGGGAAAATAGGGGCACAACAATAACAATAAAGGCTACAATGACAATAGTAATGGGGGAATCACTAGTATTCTGGGGACCTAACAAAGTGATCTTTGTTGATGAACATCAAGTTATCTTCTTACACTACTACCTTCTAATTTCAAGATGATGATATAAACATCTTAAGTTCACAATCCTTTAAGGATTTCCAAAATAGTATCTCAATCCATATGTTCTTTGAATCGATTTTTAAGACCAACAATTGAACTTGCCTCAACTATCATTATGTATTTTTGCAATATCCTTTTCAATAGCAAAAAAATATGTCCACCAGATAACCAATATAAGAATATTAATATTAGTGTTACCTTATATTGATGGAATTCTCATCAAAGTATTAGCGTATTTGAGTCCTTTGAGCTCAACATCCTTTTGCATGATCCATATCCACATTGTACAAGAATCCTTCTCCATGCATTCATGTTAATCTAGATGCCCATGGATCGAACTTGATTAGCAAGCTACACCATATTCCTTGGATTTGTCATCCTTAACTTCATTTATTTCTTCCAGAGACTATACTTGATTTTGACCAATATTGTCATATTTGTGCCATGAAATCTTGTGTGAGAGTGTTTATCTCCATTCATTCCAAAGCATGTCAAATTTTTTCTTTCGAGCATCATGTAGCCAGATGGAAGACTTACTGAGCACACTTTTATATCCAATTCCTTTTACAAGATTCTTGTAGATATGGACCTTATCCTAGAGAAGATTTACTTAAAATGCACATACCTTTGCTTCCATATAGTCATCTAGCCATCCATTCTTGAACACATTTACTTCTTGTACATGTCGAATTTATGTTCCTTTTCCTCGAAGCATAAAGACTTCTATTATTTCCTTCAAACTTCAACTTGACCATTCACATTCCTTCATCCTTCAGAATTATTGTTTCCATACTATATGGAATATATACTAGTCATGTCATAATGCTCTTTTCACAAACCTTCCAAAATTATGGTTCTTGTAGGGTCTTGATGATCCTTCTTTGAAAAATGACTAACTCCAACATGATGTTAGAAAATGCTTGGATGAATAACTATATGCAATATGGTTCCAATATTCTCATTCCTTTAAATTAGATGATATTTCCCAAAGAAATTAATCAAGTAGATTCTACTTTTTCTTCTATCCTATGTTTCTATCTATGATGCCATGCTTTTAGAAAAATCAGGACTTCTTCTAGAGTATACAACAATGCATGCTACTCTACTTTCTACTTAATAAAAGAAATACAAATTTCATAAATAACCTAATAGAGATGGAGCTTCCTTTAATAGTAAATATCCTTGGGATATTTTCCTTTCGAATTCTTCTTAGGTTCTCCCTTTTATTCAACTATATGAGCTTCAATTCTTTCATTTCTTTTGTTATTCAACTTGTTTGGATAGTCGCTCTTAAAGTGACCATATTCATTGCTTCCAAAGCATTGAACCTTGGACATAGTTTTCTTTTTCTTGGACTTTCCAAACTTCCCTTTCTTCAACTTCTTGTACCTTGCAATAAAGGCTTGAGACCTTTCATTTGATTTGGTGTCATCCTTTTCCTTGATCCTAGATTCTTCCAAGATACATTGAGCCCATAACTCATCAAACAATGTAGTATCCTTCTTAGAGTATATACTAGTTTCAAAACTGCTCCAATAAGGTGGCAAAGAATTCAATGAACAAATGGCCATTTCAGAGTTGTAAACAAATTCCCCAAGCCCTTGTAATTGATACCTTATTTGTGAGATATTCGTGAGATAAGTGGCCATGTCTTCATTCTTTGAATTCCTTATTCTATATAGTAGATTCCTCAAAGAAATGTTTTTACATGATGTACTTATAGAGTACAACTTTACCAACTTATTAGACATAGCCTTGGATGTATTCAAATCAATAACAAAGGGAATGGGATGATATTTAATGGATTCAACAATAATCCTTTGTGACATCACTTCTCCCTTATTGTATTTTGCTAAATCTTGAGTCTTATCCTTGTATGTTTCAACTACTTCATCAAGGACATATTCCATGACTTCATTTTCTTTGAGTGCCAAGTCAATTGTATTATTCCATGTTAGGAAGTTTGTCGATCCAAAGAGATTATTGCTTCCTTGAAAAATTTAGCCATGTGATATGTAGATTGAGACATAAAATATAATGTGATAATTACTTGTGAACCAAGAGTCCTTCCTATTTATGATATCTCCACCTATCTTGATGTTCTCAATACCTCTAAGAGCACTTCAAAGATGCCCTATAATGATGACTTCTAAGATGTCTTCAAAAATGATGATTTTGAACAAATTCAAAGATTGGATGATGATCCCAAGATTCTTTGATGCTTCCTCTTCTTCAAGATGATGGAAACAAATAGAAAGCCTTCAATGAGAACTAGAAATATTCTTCTTTAAGCCTTCCTTTAATGAGATCTAAAAGTAGTATCCTTCCTTTCTTCAATGAGAATTTGATCTTTCTAAATATGACAAGGTATTATTTTTTCCCTTCCTTGTGTCCTCATCAAATTATTCCCCTTGAAAAACAAATTCTTCAAGATTATCTTCTAGCTACCTTCTCTTGTTCACCTTAGCTCTGTTACCATGTTGGAGAATGTAGTAGGGAAGCTATCAATTCAATTTATCATTAACCTTAATAATTGCTTGTGAACTTTATTTATCTTCTTGTGTTTCCTTATTAGATATTTTCATCTAGAGATTATCAAGAGAAAAAAAAAAATAAAGACAATGGACACAAGTATTAGGCTCCAAGCCAAGGAGAAACCCCTACAAGGGGAACCCAAAAAATATCTTCCCTTCTTATAGAATATGCTTCAAATGAGAAAACCAAGACCCAAAACCTAGACCAAGTCCTCCTCCAAGAACCAAGTTAAACCTCCAAAAAGCCCTTTCAATTAGGTCAAAGATCAACTAAGACAACAAGAAGTAATTCTGCTTTAGCCAACTTCTAGCTCCAACTTTTTCTCCCATTGTTGGCTTATTGGGGCCTAACCCAGGTTCAGAAATGTTTAGCCAAAAAAATCCTGACACTATCGGCCCTTTTGGCAATAGTCCACGAAGCGCGAACTGAGGTCTCACCCAAGGTAGTATGGGAGGGTGCTGGAACCAGGTTTCTGCACCCTAGGGATGTCTTGATGAGCTTCGTGAATCGAGCCATCTGTTTAGAGCAACTACCTTCGTGCGGCTCGGAGGACGAGCATGAATGCTCTTTACTGTGCTTAGTATTATTATAGATCTTGAATTAATTTAAGTAGGCGCAATACTTTCAGTTACCATTTAACATAAACAGACAAACGTGCAATCGTAAATAGTGAATAGATGTATGAATAGAAATAGAGCAATAGATATGTGATATTCCAAAACCAACTTATCTTTATTAATGCTTTTTCCAATTACAATCCACTTCCTAGCCTGCGCACACAGCTGCAGGGGTCTGCGCACACAGCTGCGAACTCTACTAGGCCTCTTCACACATAGCTGCAGAGCCTCTTCTACTACTACGACCCGTGACTCGGACTTACAAAATCAGAGTGAATATCACAATCAACAACCCATAACACCTTAGATCTAATCCTCATTTTCCCCCCCTTCTACACCTAGACCCTTGCTCTATTTATACATTCCCATGGTTCGCAAACCATGGGCAGGCCGACACTTTCTAGATTAAATTACCATATTTTAGGGCGGACTACCCTTTGACTTGACTCATTACAATCCACGCTCTGCACACCTCGTAGAGCCTTTACAACACCAATACCCAAATTTGTGGGCCTTAAGCCCCAAAATCGTTACACGGGGATCCACTGCCCAACAGGCCCCCAACGCAAACATCGTGACTCGTCCTGAGTCACTTGGTCGGTGCGGTGATCTTTGTACGTAGTACATCTAGCAATCTTTATGCTTCGCAGACATCTGCCGCACATTCCTCCGCAATTTGCTATATCAAGTGTGCGTGACTCCCTGATGCATTGTTGTCAGAGGTCCTCTCTTGCCTTTTTGCATATGTGTCCTGCATCTGGGCCAGCTTCTCCTTGATCATGGCGGTGATCGCGAATGCTTCTTTGAGCCAAGGCTAGATGTGTGCTTTAAGCCTTGCTTCTTTCTGGCATGCGGCGTCCACCTGTTCTTTCAGAGCTTGGGCCTCCCTCATCTTGGCTAGTCGTTGGGTAAGGATGACCGTTTTCATAGTACCCCAAACATTGTTATAGGCCTACTGTAATTCCCGCACTTTTGTCTCTAACTACTATAGCATTGGGTCCTATTAAAATGAAGTGAGGGTGATGAGGGACTGGTCCAACAATCCTGTGCAGTCCTTGACAGCATAATATATTTCTTTCACCTCTGATTGAATGGCACGGTGGCACTGCTCTCTGACTTCCGAGGGTGTAGAGGAGGGCAGCTTCATTCATAGCTTTGTGATCTGCAAGGTCAGCTCCAACTAGGCCTTCGTGGCCTCCTCCTGGGTCTTGTGGACTCCAATTGCTAGTTGATGAATTTTTTCCATGGTGGGGAGTGTCGTTGGTACAACCAACTCCTAAATGCTGCTACAGCCCTCATCCACTGCCTGTTCGAGTTCTTGGTTTTGGGCGACCATGTTGTCGTGTTGCAGGTTAAGTTGTTCTAACTTGTGCTCGCTGCTCTGCATTGGCTCAAATCTTAAACAACCAAGTGTTGCTCCGTAGTTACCCCTTGGACTTTTATGGTAACTTTTGAATTTAAACATGGCCATTCCCTCCATATCTAAGTCAACAATACTGTTTTGGCGGCAGATCATCCCGAATATAGTTCTTAACTTCTATCTTAATGGCCCACTGTTGGCTCCTTTTCGCCTTAAATTAGACCTCTTGTCATGAACAGTGACATCAACGGTCACCTCCCATCCTAGCCGCATAACAGTGGAGCTCCTTATGTATGACCACAATCTCTATGACAGATTGGCCCTACGCGGAACTTCTTTTCCACACAACTCTTATATAGACTTGTTTAGAGTCCCGCACCTTCTTTCAACTACTCGGAGCACTGAGAGTGTGCTTCCTGCACATAGTCAGGTGGTTGCACTCCTGGTGCGAGGCTTCGATTTCCCTGCTAGCCTGGGTTGCGGGCACCCTTCAAATACCCCTATTTCTGGCAACGTGTCGCATTCTTCTTTGCATGGTACGCTCCCTCGTGCAGTATGATGTGGTTGCAACCATGATAGCAAGGTCGCAACTCTTTCTCATGTAGCAGTAGCGTTGGCTATCCTTGATCTCAGCATGCTTAATTTGTTGTGGCTTGCTGGTGTGAATTTGGTTTTCAGTTCGCTAATTTCTTCATCCAATGTCATACTTTTCTTCCTTAGTCGTACCCACTCGTCATCGAGTTCACTAAGTCTTATGCTCCCTCTCCACGGGTCTTCTTGCAACTACCTAATTCCTTTATCCCAGTCCTCACGTCCTATCCCTACTGTGGTATGGGGCCTCTTCTCTGTCCTCCTGGTTTCCTTTCTTCTTGATATTGTTGTGCTTTGGTTTTTACTTATTGTCCTATGGGCCCATCGAACTATTGGTACGTGTAGGTCCCAATCCATTCGTCTCGCCTGGTATACGTTACTTATTATCCCACGTAGCTTTGTGAATGCTTTGTTGCGGGGTATTTATGGTGTGTGTCGCTTTTCCTACTATTGCCTTTGGTTCTGATCTTCGATCCTTACCCTGTGATGTGCTTGCCCAACACTTATCTATACCTATCGACACAGGTGTGTGCGCAAACGGCTTTGCCCTGGCTGCCCGACTTGCTTTCAACATGGGGGACTTCCAAACCATAAGTGTATCCATCTTCTATATTCATGCCAGTTCTCATATTTTTCTAGGGTGTTTGCCACCATTGTACGGGTGTCGCACTCAACGCCCATTCCATCGCACCGTACCGCTGCTGTTTTGGTATTGATTTTCGAATTTGTCTAAGATTTCTTCCCCACCTGTCTCCCCATTATACATTGGAAGTTCCCTTGCTTCGAACCTCACGCACCGCAGTGATCTAACCATCATGTTGCAATTTAGCATTGTTAGTTCGTGTAACCGGTTCTGCCAGCATTCTATTTCTTCATCTGAATCCGAAGTACATGAACTGTTGTGCTCCCATGAGATTCGTCTATCTTCAATTGGGTTCACCCGATCTTGGTCTTGTGCCTTTATCTGATAGATGCAATCCAGCTCATCATCGCTCTCATCCCCGCGCACAGGTTCTGTGTAACGCACCCCTTCAGCTGGATTGAGCGGAACTACAACACGTAGGGACTTTTTCTCGAAAATCATTTTCCGCTTCTTCAGGTTGACAACTCCATTCATATCTGTGGCCCAGTCTATCCCTAATAACGCGCGGTAAGGGTTATAGTCATCCACAATCTCTATTACCTCAAAGTCAATCTGCGTGCTTGCACCTTAAATATCCATTGTTACCCCTTGTAATATTCCCATGGGAACAATATTTTGTTGGTTCACCATCCATAGTTGAATAGGAGACCACTGTAACATGGGCCTACCCATGCATTCCAATGTCTGCTTTGGTAACACATTCGCATCCGAGCCTAGGTCTAGGATGACCTGATCCATCTCATAATCACCAATTTGCGCCGTCAATCACATTTCCCTTTTGGTGTGCAAGGCATGCTTCCCCAACTTTTGAACTACTCGCGGTTCCCCTGACCCTGTGCACCTAGTGATCAGCTCTTGTAGTCCTCTAAATACCTTATTATCACGTAGCAGCTTCATGCATGTCTCTAAAAAGGTAGTAAGCATAGGAGGATCCATTTCTGGCTCTAGTCGATCCTTAGTACCTGAAGTAGAGGCCTCCGTGAAGCTCTTCTTAGCTTCCATAAACGTTTCCTTTGTGCATTCCTTGTCAAACTCAAGTTCCATCGTAGGAGCCTTGCAAACCCATGTATCACCCTCGGGTTGCTTTCCCTTCTCTTCCCCTGTGGTCAAACCGCTTCTAAGTACCATTTTCACGCTAGGGTCTTCTTCGCACGATTCTGACCTCATCATTTCGATATTCTGTGTCAGAGTAGGTTGCAGTACCCCTTTCTCGCGCATCTGTGCAATCAAAGTTGGACAATCTATTGCTTCATGGTCAACTGATAGCAATACGGACAACAGATTCTGGTCAGATTCATACAGTCACGTGTGTAGTGCCCAAGGCCTCCACAATTGTAACATATTAACTGTCTGCGCCCTCGTCTGGGTCCCATTCCTCCTCGTCCTCATCCATGTCCTTGGAATCCACCGCGTGTTATGGTTGCGGTTGGATCTTGACATCGTGCCTCAATCTGCATCATGTAGGCAGGTGTTCAATCCATCAACAATTCATAACTCTGACAGTTTCACTCATCGTGGCCTACTAATCTACAGAAATTACAAAATAGTTGCTGCAGAGTCTGTGTATACTTCTGCAACAGGTGACAATTTTCTGTCATGTGATTTCCTCCCACCTAACAAATCACGTACCAGAGCACGAGTGCTGCACTTGGCCCTACCTGAGCCTCTGATCTCAATGGCATGGGTCCCCCTCCTGCCAAATAGTTTGCGAATACTAGACAGTGACCCTTATTGTGGCCTCGTCCTTTACATTTTATGCACCATACTTCTTCGCGTGCTTCAGGCCAGGGTGCCCTATCCTGCTTCAAACTTTACATTTCCAATCATAGGTTCTATAGCTACGCGTGGATTTGTTGGACTCCCAACCCCAAATCCTAGATCAGTGTTTCATGCAACCTCATCGCTATTTCCAAGCTTTTTCCTAGGTAGAGAGCTTCTACTGTGACTGTGTCGTCCTCAAGTGTGGTGTCAAAAATGCCACAAACCACACGTGGTGTTGCGCATCTATCAAAGTCATATTAGCCTCACAGAACGTACTTTTCAATCTCTGGTCCAGATCCCATAGGGTTTCGCTTGGAAGCATTCCGATCTCCTTAAATCCGATAATCGACTGCATCTCTAACTTCAGCCAACTAAACTCTTTGTTCAATGCAATCTGGAGCTCCACTGTTCCTGCATTTTGGTGATCATTTGAGTGCTTGATGTACCAAGTCAGTGCGCGATCCTACAACATGCTTACCAATGTGACCTTCTTAATGTTATCATCTGTAACCCCATGTGCTTCCCACACTACTATTACCATGAACCAAAATTGATTTGGATCTTCATTTCCTCCTCCTCTAAATACCGGCAGCTTGATAGCGCTCGCCATGCTAAACTGCTGGTTTGGTGGAGGTGGTGTGGGCGAAGATAGAGGTGAAGGAGATGACATGATTGGTGGTGTTAGCGGGGATGATAATTGCGGATGCACTGCCTTATCAAACTGACTGCACTCCTTGGAGAAACCTTAGGGCGCTCTTCCTCATTCGCTCGCAGAGGTGAAATTAAAGGACTATTTCCCAACCCTTCGATACCTTTGTATACCTTTCCTCTCCGCATTGTTCCACTCATTAATGTATTCACATCACCCATTTTTCACATAACAGCATCTTAATCCAAGTATTCAAAGATTTGATGTACTTACCTCGCGGTCCCTTGAGAAAATGTCTTTCTGCTTCGTTGTAGCTTACAGTCCTGTCTATCGCACATTCAGTGATAAACCCTCCTATTATCCGATCCAGCCAGTGGTCTACGGCCCGCGCAATCTTATCTTCAGATGCTTCCAATCTGCACACCAACTCCGGAGTCCACACTATTGGTTGATTGAGCTTGTACCTTCCCTGGTTATCTGCTAGCCTCGTGATCCAATCATACAGCTCCGAAGAGAAGGACACGAAGAAGATCTCGTGGATTTCTGTATATATGAACCGATCCAACCACCTCTTCTCGGATATCTGTGGGATTTTGTTTTCCTGTAATACGAACTTGTGAAGTTTTTGATCCAACCAATCTTCAATTTCCTTCTTCGTAGGGTTCCATTGTTCCGACATCAAACATCCCTTAGGTAGATCCTAGTCCTGGCAATGAAACCATTTGTTGGCTTATTGGGGCCTGACCCAAGTTCAAAATTGTTTAGCCAAACAAATCCTGACACTACCGGCCCTTTTGGCAACAGACCGCAGAGTGCGGACTGAGGTCTCACCTGAGGTAGTATGGGAGGGTGCTGGAACCAGATTTCCACACCCTAGGGATGTCTTGATGAGGTTCGCGAATCGAGCCATCTGTTTAGAGCAACTACCTTCATGTGGCTCAAAAGACGAGCGTGAATGCTCTTTTCTGTGCTTAGTATTATTATAGATCTTGAATTAATTTAAGTAGGCACAATACTTTCAGTTACCATTTAACATAAAAAGACAAGCGCGCAATCATAAACAGTAAACAGATGTATGAACAGAAACAGAGCAAAAAATATGCAATATTCCAAAACCAACTTATCTTTATTAATGTTTTTTCCAATTACAATCCGCTTCCTACCCTGCGCACACAACTACAAGGGTCTGCGCACACAGCTACAGACTCTACTAGACCTCTACATACACAGCTGTAGAGCCTCTTCTACTACTATGACCCGTGACTCAAACTTACAGACTTAGAGTGAATATCGTAGTCAACAACCCATAACACCTTAGATCTAATCCTCCTTTTTCCCCCCTTCTACACCTAGAGCCTTGCTCTATTTATACATTCCCATGGTCCGTGAACCATGGGCAGGCCAACACTTTCTAGATTAAATTACCATATTTTAGGGTGGACTACCCTTTGACTTGACTCATTACAATTCACGCTCTACGCACTTCGTGGAGCCTTTACAACACCAATACCCAAATTTGTGGACCTTAAGCCCCAAAACCGTTATGTGGGGGATCCGATGCCCAACACCCATCTTTGACCTGCAACTTTAGCCCTGTAGTTGCTATAGAAACACTAGTTTATTCACACGTGAGAGAAAATAGCCCAAAAATAGATTTCACTTATTTTCCTTGGCTTCCTCTTGCTTCCTTGAACTTCACTATGATTCTCTTGATGTTTCTAGCTAATCGAACTTCTTCTCAAGAGATCGAATTGGTGTCAAAATGAGGTTGAATGTGCTTCTATTTATAGGTTTTTTGCGAGGCTAAATGCAGTTCTTTAGGTTGACTTGTCTCTTCTATGGCCGACTTTGCTTGGAGGCCCACAAGACTTTCTAGATTCAAAATCAATATCTTTTACATGTTACATCTTGCCCAAAAGGGCCTTATACATATGACAAGGACTCTCTTGACTTAAGAAAAATATTATTTTGACATGAAAAAACCTAGAAGCATGAAGATCATGCTTGACATAGATGACCATAAAAATGAAGCATGAAACTGATGCTTGAAATAATATTTTTCTTTCTTATTTTTCTTGTAACATAAAATATACATAATGATTTGAATACACTAAAAATTCTGAAGCCTTAAACTAATTACATTTTCCAACATACCTTTCTGGAGCAAAGTCGGGATCTAGTTCTAATTGGACCTCTGATCTATCACTTGATGTACTTGAACCTTTTTGTGCTTGTAATGAACTTTGTGATCCGTTTGTTTCCCATGAAATCAAGTTAGTATATGGGGGAAGCATTCTTTTCAGTATATCTCTTTGAATTATTCTTCTACCTATTTATGCTCTAATAAATCTTCCTCTACTATCCCTTAAACTATACATACAATACTTAACACATTTGGATTTGTAGGACACACTATGGTGGTAGCACAGGTTCTTACCTCTCGTCTTATATTCCTACTCCCCCATGCTAAAAAAAATTATATTGTAAAGTAGAATAAAGAAAATTCCTATATCTATATATATATTAATTAGAAAAGGTAATGAAATTGCTAGCACCATTTCTTCTACATCTCCCTAACAACAATGCCAAAATGTCAAGTCATATAGTGGGACAAATGCCTTAACACTTATTTTTCAATCCAAGGTAGGTAATCTTATGAGGTGAATATATTTTGTGTGCAAACTTTTTACTTAGGAGTTCCTATAAAAAATAAAATACAATTCAAGATAGGTGATTCTTAGAGTTGATTTGGGCTTAAGATTGTTTTTAATGATTTTAAGTCCATCTGTTGACCTTACCGAGGTAAAACCACATATCAAAATAAATACATCACACCAACACTCTACATGATCTTTTGGAAACATACTTTGTTAAGTCAATATGGTCTATAAAGTCTAATGAAAGAGCTTAAGGTGAAAACTAGTGTTCTGAGATTAAAAAGAAAATTCACTCCAAACAATTGCAAATACTTTTAACTTTGAAATTCAAATTCCTTTCAATCAATTATTCTAGTTATCACTAAAAGTGTGCTAATTCTAATTAGTTCAATGTCTAACATATAACTTCTAAAACACAGTAGGAATCATGGAAAACAATTATAACTAAATCTCATTCTTCAACTAATGTTTTCGCACCAAAGCAATCATGTACAAGAAATCACAGGAAAAATAGAGTTATTTCAGGAAAAACAAAGTATTCACAACTTATGTACCATTTGAAAAAAATGATTAAAAAAGTAAATTCAAACACAAAAATAATTATAAAATAATTGAAAATGATTAATACAACACAGACTAGGGGCCATCCTCGAACATGTTGTGATAGAAGATACTCAGAAGCTAGAAAAGATCATTACACCATGTCACAAAATAATCTCTTTGTATTAATGCGTCTCTAAAAAGTTAATACCAAATAGCAATATTATTTAGAAATAATAAGTGAAAATGTCTGACTAACTATGTTTCTCCCTAATTCATTCCTTTTATACAAAAAATACTAAGCTAGAACTAGATTTTCCCAAACATGGGGTTTAATTTAATGTATTAGGCATATTAGAATATATAAGATAGATAGTAGGGAGATGATGCGGTGCTGGATAATCCTCCTTGATCTGTTTTGACTTAAAATGATCCAGATTTAAACAGGAACACAATAAAATACAGAGATAACCATATACACAAAGATGCAACGGAAATAATGCTTCATTTCATTAATGGAAAATACCGAAATATGCTTACAACTAGAATTGGAAATAAACCAGCTAGGGCGGTGGTAGCTTATCTCTGAGAACAGATGTGCGGCTACATGCCTCTGAACTGTTCCGAACTGTGTTACAATGAGGCTCGAAGGCCTATTTATTATTGAGAAACAATGGAAAACCCTTCACATTCCAAAACCTAACCCTAGAAGATGAAACGCCAAATTGTGGGCC
>APFE030344655.1:15581-28391 GCA_000404065.3 Pinus taeda | reverse complement strand
TTTGATAGGATCTCCTGCCCCCTCGTCTTTCTTCTCATCTGCCATGGGAGGTCGTCGATATTTGCGAGGCTGGTCTTGTAAAGGTTCGACCAGTTCAAGCCCTAACTCCCTATATCCTGACCTCGTTGGGGACATGCAAAGAAAAACGGAGAAAAAGCAGACCGCTCTGATACCACTGATCCAGATTTAAACAGGAACGCAATAAAATACAGAGATAACCATATACACAAAGATGCAGCGGAAATAATACTTCATTTCATTAATGGAAAATACTGAAATATGCTTACAACCAGAGATGGAAATAAACCAGCTAGGGCGATGGTAGCTTATCTCTGAGAAGAGATGTGGTGACTACATGCCTCTGAACTATTCTGAACTATGTTACAATGAGGCTCGAAGGCCTATTTATTATTGAGAAACAATGGAAAACCCTTCACATTCCAAAACCTACCTGTAGAAGATGAAACGCCAAATTGTGGGCCCCGTTTTGGGTAAATTGGTACATCAATTTCCCGGGGTCGTAACTTTGGCATACGATCTCCATTTGACGCGTATGATATCTCGTCAGAAAGATTTATCCGAGAACTACCACTTTGGGAAGGGCAACATAGCTCCATAGACCCATGTTGCCCCCAGATTTCCCAAAAAACGTCGTTTAGGGCCTCAAAACGGCTCCGGAAGTTCAGGACCCGAAAAAAAATTGCTAAAAATAGTAAATTGTGCTACAATTACGGAAATTGAAAAACTGAAAGAGACAGTTGTGGGGATCCAAATGGGATAGGTGGGTGGCCACCAACATCCACCTGGATCATAAAATCCTGATTCTCAAGCCTTGACATTCGAATTCCAATCATGAGAGACAATATTGTTGATTTTTCTAACTAATTGCACGAATTTTTAAATGGACACCCTGCATTGACTCAACATTGACTTCATTGGTGTGATTG
This sequence comes from Pinus taeda, assembly GCA_000404065.3. Taxonomy (NCBI): domain Eukaryota; kingdom Viridiplantae; phylum Streptophyta; class Pinopsida; order Pinales; family Pinaceae; genus Pinus; species Pinus taeda. Next base: position 27,444 of record APFE030344655.1, on the reverse strand, counting down.
ACTTCAAGGAGGCAAATAGATATTTATTCATATTATGAATATTATGGATGTCCTCCAAGTGTCAAGTTTGGATTTGTTAACATGGGACCGTATAAACCTTGGAGAAATTGCAGGAGAGTCACCTTTCATTGGTATCCCGTGATTGTAAGGATTCTTGTAGTTGTTGAATTTTCAAATTAGTGATTCAATAAATATTTATAAATAATATTTATAAATTAAAAATAGGAATTTTTGCCACGAAATAAAATTATGTTTATTATTCCCTTTTTTCATGCCATCGTACTCATACAATTGGTAAAATGGAAGAGATTTTGGTTCAAAAATGAGGATAAAAATGTTGAATAGGATGGTAAAGAGTATCAAATTTAACACCCAACACCAATGTCATCAGTGTCGTCATCAGTCTCTTTGAGTGGGTATGAGTATTATGTTACCTTTATAGATGAATTCTCCAAGAAAACCTGGATTCACTTCATGAAGACCAAGAATTAGGTCATCAGTAGGTTCCAATAGTTCAAAGCTCTTGTGGAGAACCACACAGGGAGGAAAATTCAGTGTTGAGGTCAGAAAATTGGGGTGAGTATATCAACAATGACTTTAATTCTTTTCATATTAGGGGACTAAACGAGAGTTTATATTTTTGTACAACCTACAACAAAATGAGGTTACCAAGAGGAAGAAGAGGGCAATTGTTGGGGAAACAAGATCCATGTTACATGATCAGGGTCTACCATTTTTCCTTTGGGTTAGGGATTCAATACAACTATTTATATTAGCAAAAGAGTACTCATAAGGTGTTGGGGACTAACACTCCTGAGGAGGAATTTATAGTGAAGAAGCCTGAAGTTGGGCACTTGAGGATTTTTGGGTGCTTGAATTACTCATATTTCCATGTAGAGAAGAGGACAAATCTAGAGTCCACAATGAAAAAGGGAATTCTTGTTGGGTATAGTGATACTTGAAAGGATTACCATATATACGTTCTTTCTTTGAAGAAAATAATGGTTAGGTAGGATGTGAGATTTGAGGAGGATCAATCCCTTAGGAAGTCATATGAGTTAGAAAAGGGGGAGAAATAGGCTTCTAAGTATTAGGTGGATACACCACATGCTATAGGGTCAAAGAGTGCAATTTCACAAGTTTCAAGAGTTATAGGTTCCCAAGTGATAGTTTCACAAGCCACTGGTGCATAGTCTTTGAGTACATGGTCTTTAGATGAGCAGGGAGATTTTGCTCCATGGGAGGTTACTTCAAGGAAGATGAAGCCACTATGGCTTTAACAAACTTTGAAGGAAGCCCAAGAATTTGTTGTGAATCCCATAAGGGATGTTAGTGAGAGTAAGGCACAAAACGTTTTTTGGATCTATATGGCTTTGGTGATCAATGTCACTGAGTGCAAGCCATCTGCTTTTGAGGAGGTAGTAGAGAAAAATGTTTGGAGGGATGCCAGTTGGAAGAATACAATTCCATCGCAAAGAATATTGTGTGGGATATTGTACCAAGACCTGCGGGGAATTCAGTGGTGACTTCCAGGTGGCTCTACAAATTCAAGTATATTGTGAATGTAATCATTGAGAAGTAAAACACAGGGTTTATGGCACGGGGGTTCTCACAGAAAGAGGGTGTGGAATATAAGGAGACCTTTGCCCCAGTTGTGAGATATACTTCAATCAAGGAAATAATTTTCAGTGTAGTAGAGATGGGATGGAGGATACATTAGATGGATGTAAAGACAACTTTTGTAAATGGAATTATACAAGAGGAAGTGTACATCGAAACAACCATAGAGATTTGAGGTGCGTGGGAGAGAGTCTCATGTATGTAGGATGAAAAAGGCCTTTTATGGACTAAAGCAAGGTCATAGAGATTAGTACTTGAGCATTGATACCTACTTGTAGAAAATGGGTTTTGAGAAGAGTGAGGAAAATCCCAACCTATACTACATAGTGGTTGGTGGAGATCCTCTTATTCTCATTTTATATGTGGATGATCACTTTATTATAAGGTTATATAGGCTCATTGATGGTTGCAAGCAAAATCTTGATTCATAGTTTGAGATGAAAGATATCAAGATGATGTATTATTTTTTGGGATTGGAGGTTTGGAAAGAACCAAGATATATTTTTCTAAGACATGGGAAGTATGCAGTTGACATCTTGAAGAGATTTTAAATGGAGGATTGCAGGCCTATGTCAACACCTATGATAACTTATATGAATAAGTTGAGTGCTTCTGAAGGTGAGTTGGAAGATCCCACCTTGTATCATTAGTAGATAGGATCATTGATGTATTTGGTTAACACTCTTAGTCAATATATGGTTTAGTCAAGGGGAGTGCATTTGGTGGAAAAAAACCATGTATTTAGGTAACTTCGAGGTAGAATGGATTTTGGATTGGGTTATGTGAGAGCAGATGGAGTCAGTTTGATTGGTTACATAGACTTAGACTATGCAAGTAGTGTAGTGGAAAGGAAAAGAACTTTAGGGCACTGTTTTGATTTGTGCTCGATAGTTGCATCATGGATCAATAGGAAACCTAATTCAGTGGCACTAAGTTTTGCTTCACAAGTTACTGGTTGGGTTATTTGATCAATAGCTACGACTTATGATGATTTACTGTAACAATCAAAGTTTTTGTTGGCTTAGGGGGCCCTGACCCAAGTTCAAAATTAGTTGCGCTAAACAAATCCATACACTACTGGCCCTTTCAGCATCACTCCACATAATGCAGACTGAAGTCTCACCTAAAGCAGTATGGGGGGATGCTGGAACCAAGTTTCTGCATCCAGAGATCAGTGTGATGTTTGTTTATGACCTAGATATGCCTTCGTGCAAATCTCTAAGCCCTTAAGGCTTAGCGATGTATCTTTTCTCAATAGGCCTCTAGACCTCCGCGAAGGTCTACGATCGGCTTTTGCGGACCCTGAACAAGAAAATTAGCTACTTACACACACCATAGATTACCCTTAGATTAGTATCTACTCAGATCTGCCTAAGTGTTCGATAACTTAAACAAAAAGTGTTATGATCTTCGTGTAATCACTTAACATTGATTGCGTTCATATAATAAGACGGATCAAGTAAATTCGTGCATCAATACATCATCATTTTATCATAGCATATATCACAATCATACATAACAGAAGTAAAGAGATAAAACATAGGAATTTATGCAACAGTCTTCTTTATTGATCTTCAATATATATTTATAAACTCAATACTTCCCTACGCACTCAGCTACAAGGGTCCACGCACTCAGCTGTGGACACTACTCTAGACCTCTATGCACTCAGCTACAGAGCCTTTTTCCCCTCTAAGACTTACATTCTGTGCTAGACTTCTTTATTTGTACCCATAGAAAAACTTAGATCTTTGCCTTAGATTCTCTAAGACACGCCTACTTATACAATCCCATGGTCTGTGGACCATGGGTAGATCTTCAAAAACTGAATCAAGCTTACATATAGAAGGGTTAAAACCATTTTTGCGGAGACTTTTCATCTTTTTACATCGAGTCACTCGGATGGTGCTATGATCTCGCTACGAAGATCCACCAGCTCCACCTACACAACTACTACTTTAGCCACGCTCTGCATGGCTACCTACTTCACTTGTTCCACCAGCTGCTTTATGGTTTTTTCTTCACCAATTCGCTTGATCTTCTATTGTGTAAGCTGCAAGTTCTCTAACCTTTCCTATATGTTGGCCACGACTAGGTAGTCTTCATCCAACCAAGGACCCAACCATGCCTTAAGGACTGCTTCATTTTTCTGTGATGCTTCCACTTGTGCAAGAAGTTGCTTTGCCTTCTGTAACTTGGCGAGGCATTGCGTTGTAGAAATGGAGCGCATCGTTTCCCTCACTTCGTTGTATTTCTACTAGAGCTCGTAGATCTCTGTATTCAAAATCTTCATGGTGGGATCTTCATGCATGATCGTCACCACTTCCATGGCCTGTTAGAATAAATTTGTACAGTTAATGACCACATCATCCACAGTAGATATCCCTTCCTTGACAACAACTTTGTGTTGTTCCTGGACTTCAGGCAGAGTGGAAGGATGTGTCTTGAGTTATAGCTCCATGATTTTCATGTTGAGTTCAAACTGAACTCTAGCCACCTCTGCCTTAGCATCACGGATGCCCGCAGCGAGTTTCCGGATCTTGGCCTCTAGTTGTGCTTCCTCAGGGATGTGCAACTCCGACACTATTCAGCACACCTCTACAATTGCTTCTTCCAACTGGGTGTTCTTCTCCTTGATTGTACTTTTAGAGCCTCCGTCTTCTCAGCGAACATTTGTTCCTTTTTCACCCTATACTCACTGATTAAACTGAGAGTGTGCTACTCCCGCGCTCTCAATCCTGCTATCACACCTATCTGCAGCAAGTGAAGATATTCGTTGGGGAGCACTGCAATGTTGAGGTCAATGTTCTTCAGAGTGCTCATGATGACCTTATCATCAACCAATTCCATGCTCAACGATCCTTCGGGCAGCACGACTGTCCTAAGATCTACTGTCCTAACCAACTCTGCAGCTTGATTGGTCCCTGGTGCCAAGCTCGTCTGCACAGTGCTACCTTGTCCTGTGCCCACCTGAATTCATCTTGTGTGGATCTACAGTTTGCGCATATCCTTCTGAATATTGCCTAAGGACTGCAAGTGTTGTTGCTCAAACTGCTACAACAATTTGAAGATAGTGTCGCGCACCTTGCCCCCAATCTCGTCGATATTGCCCTCCGTTAGTGTAATGGGATCCTACGATGGCTTAGTCACCTTTGGCTTCTTTCATGACCCCTCCTTTTGTTGTTCTCCGTACCTCTTTACCCATAATGGAATTATCTGCCCCTCATCACTGCCACTGGCCTAGGTTAACTTCTCTTCCTCCTCGGTCTGGGGCAAAGGGAATTTACAGTTTCGTTCAGAGTCGCGTTGCTCTTATTCAGCGTGCTTTTTTGTAGTGTGCTAATTTTCCAGTTCGGCCTTCTCCTCAGCCTCCTTCCTTCATTGCGTGGCCAACTTCTAGGCCACCTTCTTCACTGCATCCTTCCTTTTTTTCTCTGTTGAACTCCCCACGCCTTAGCTTGTACCCTCGGCCAAGTCAAACGGAGAGCGGCAGTCTTCTAGCCAGCGCTTAATTACTTCCTGAATCGCATCCTTCATGGCGAGATATGGCAGATCAAACTACTTTTGCTCTGGATCCTTCTGCGCCTGGATATACATGCGATGGAAGTCTGCCTTGAATTCTGCATACTCTGCAAACTGTTCAAACATGGTTGGGGACAACCGTGGGTGCTGGTTGATGGCCCTACAGATGCTCACCTCCATCAAAACCCAGAAACAGTGCGCGGGGTCCTTCATGGCCGAAAGGGAGGCGAATTGTGCAGCCTATGGCAATCCTACCTCCAAGGGATGAAACTGACTGTCCTCCGGCAGCTCCCAAGTAACCAACACAATAGAGAGTAGCAACCACGCGTAGTGGAAGATCTTGCTCTCATCTTGAGCCTCATGACAATTCTCAAGGAACTCGCTATACCAATAACGCGGCCAGTTAAACTGCATTTCCTCCGCACACTGTGCAGCTAATCAGATCACAGACACCGGAACCTCTTTCGCACAACATTTCCTCATGACCTTACCAACTAGTATTTGGGTGGCTATTTTCACCGCGGGGTTGTTAATGGATGTTATTTTGTACCCGCATGGCTTCTTGAGAAGCTCAAATTTTTCCTTCATCTTCTCTGCCAAGTCCCGCTCGCTTGTCTTTTCACCAAACTCCTTGGCCAAATTCAAGCCTTCATGTGGTAGGAGCGTGATTCTATGGACGAGCATGTCCGTGATGGGGATAGGTGCACCAAGCCATAAGCACCCATCGTGCACCAGAGTAAGTAGTTGTCATATACAAGTGGTATTTATGTTAGAGCGGTGATAGTGGGGCACCCACAGTAGGTTCAATAACCTGGACTTCTCTACTTCATGGATCCACTGAACTGGCTCCAACGTAGTGACACCAGAGTCTTTGTAATATACTTGCTTCATGTAATTTTCCATCGAGAGGTGGGGGAACCTCTTGTGGTCAGCCAAGTCCCAATCCTCCATTTTTAAAAGGGGAAATCGCACCAGGTGCGGACCTTCAAAGGTGTTCTTTTCCTGCAAAAAGGACGTATTAATAACAAATTTCTCCATGCCTGGGTCCTTGATGACCTTCACCTTTCCTTTACGTGGAGGGATATACTCTGATATATTGGATGGGCTCCACACCCTCAACATCTATATCTTCTACACCCTCTTCGGCCTCCAAATCTACAACCTTCTCAGGCTGCTTATCCTTCTTCTGTACCTGGGTAGAATAGTGCTTCCTAGGCAACTCATGCACTGGCATTGGCCTCTTCTGCTTGCCTTTATTCTTCTTATGGGTCTCATGTACTAGTGTAGCCTTCGACCTAGGCGACCTTGGTGTCATGGCCACAGGAGCCATAGCTTTCATGCTCACAACTTCTAGGGTCGCTCCCTCGGAGGCAACAGTTCCTCCAGTGCTTGCAGTTTCACCTGGTCCTGACATAGTGCTGCAAATGAACTATTGATTTTCTTTGGGTAGAGTATCAAACACGAAGCTTGCGACCAAATCTTCAAAAAACTCCTGATTCATAAGCGACAGACAGCACAGCACAAAATTCTAAGGATGCAAAGTGTTCTATGTTGGACAGCCACACGTAATTTATAGGAGATTTTGAATTCAAATTCAACCGTTCCCCCCAAAATCCATCAATTAATGTTGAATTGGTAGTAGATCTCCAAATATTTTAGTCTTACATGCCGCCCCCCACTCTTCTTAACCGTCTCCTAGTTGTCAAATCATGAACAGTGACCCTAACGGTCATCTTCTGGCTGTGCTATGTGGTATCTCCCTCCATAATACAACTCCCTCCGCGTCACTTCTAAAACTGTGACATCACCCTTTTCCACACAACTCCTCTATCACGTAGCCCCCAAGACTGGGCAGTGTAGTTTATAGTCCCGCACTCCCTTGCAGCTACCTAGAGCACTAAGACTGTGCTATCGTCATGTATTCATTGAGCCGAATCTCCTGCATAGGGCTTCAACCGATTTCCATTCACCCTTCCCAGAAAATGCTCTCCGTTCAGTTTTGCAAGCTGAACCATGCCCCCATTTGTGACTTATTTGATGACATATGGCCCCAACCATTGCATCTGAAACTTTCCTAGAAACTTATCGAACTTACTATCATATAATAAAATCAATTCATTTACCTTAAATGTGCACAGCTTGATGTGTCTATCGTGCCATGATTTTTCACATTGCTCTATACTTGCTAATGAAATTCAGCCAAGAATCTGTCTTCTTTGAGTTCAATCAGTTGTACGAGTCGTTCTTCCAAGGCTCCATGATTTGCCATCCCTGTGAAAGCTACTATGCGTAGACTAGGCACGATATATTCCATATGCATCACAACTTCTACGCCATAGACCAACCAGAAATGTGTCTGACCTGTTAGCTTTTTGCAAGTAGTCCTATATGTCCATAATACTGCGGGTACGCGCACATCCCAATCATTCTGCTACGCATTGCAAATCTTTTTCAGTTCATTCTCCAATATCTTATTGAAGGCCTCCACTGTGCCATTGGCCTGGGGGTGATATGGCGTACTCTTCTGATGATAAACCTGAAACTCTTCTGTCAGCATGCTCATCATTTAATTAAGGAAGTGTGTACCACAATCACTCATCAACACTTTTGGGCAGCCAAACCTAGTTAGCATGTATTCAAATAAGAATTTAGCTGATGTGGCTCCTAAACAATCCTTCAAAAGTTGTGCCTTCACCCATCGGGTCAGGTATTCTATCATGGTGATGATATAGTGCATCCCTGTCTTTTTACTTGGGGGCTAAACTGGTCCTACAAAGTCAATAACCCATTTCTCAAATGGTTGTAACGAGACCTAAGGATTCAGAGGCAGCTCATCTCTTTGTGATGGCCTGCCCATTCTTTGACATGCATCACATGCCCTACAATATTCTTTGGTATCCTTATGTAGTGTAGGTCACCACAACATGGCATGCAAAATATTCTGCGTCATTGCCTTTCCTGCATAATTCCTTCCAGCAACCCCTCCATGAGCCTCCACAAGGATGACGTTTCTTTCGAAATCCAACACATACCTTCAAAGTATCTCGTCTGAATCCATCTTATATAAATGTCCTGTAATTACTGAGAAATCAGCTGCATGTCCTATCAAATATTTCTTCTCCTGACTAGTGTAGCCTTCTGGAGCCATCCTTGTGGTCAACAAGTGGATAATGTCTGCAAAGTGGTTATCTTCTACACACACCACGAAGACCTGCGCATCGGGCAACCCTTCCTCCAAATTAGTAGGCTCCTCCACTATTTCAATTCGTGACAAATGGTTAGGTCCTACATTCAACCTTCCCAGCTTCACAATTACCTCAAAGTCATATTCTTGAAACAACAACAGCCATATGCATATCCCCCCCCAAACACAAGCTTATTGACAAGGTACTTCAATGCAGAATGGTCTGTGGACATCTTGAAATGCTCATCCAATCGATAGTTTTTGAAATTTTGGAGCACATACACCATAGCCAATCCTTCGCACTCTATTTTGGAATAATTCTTCTCAGCCTTTGACAATTTTCTGCTTGCAAATGCTATAGGATGATCCATCTCTCCTTCACCAACTTGCATCAACACTGCTCCCAATGCAATACATGAGGCATCAACGTGCACATGGAATTCCTTCTTCCAATCAAGGAAGAGCAAGATCGGTGTAGTGACCATCTTTTCTTTTAATACATCTAGACTATGCTGACATTCTTCATCCCAACAGAATGTAGCGTCCTTATTTAGTAGCTTCTCCATAAGCGTGGTAATCTAGGCATAAGCCTTAATGAAATTTCGATAATACCCATATGTCCCAGTGTTGCGCGCAACTGTTTAACACTCCTTGGGGCCTCCAAATTGACTATTACCATGATCTTGGCAAGATCCACCATTAGTCCTTGCTTGCATGCCACATGACCTAGAAAAATTCCAAAGGGGACACAAAATAAACATTTCTTCAGGTTCAGCATCATTTGATATCTTCGGCACATATCCAACATTAAGCGTAGACTGGCTACATCTCATTTTACTAACCCAAACACTATCCAAACATCAAAATATACCTCCAATAATTTGTGAATGAATTCTTTGAACGTCACGATGACTATGCAGGAGAATATCATCGACACATTCTTAAGTCCGAATGGCATCACTGTGTACTGAAAACAACCCCCTTCCATCATGAAAGTTTTTTTACTCCTATCTTCCGGTGCGATCCTAATCTGATGGTACCTAGATAACCCATCAGTGAATGAGTAGGCCTCTTCTCCTCCAACATTGTCCAATAACTCATCATTAAATGGTGTTGGAAAAGGATCATGGACGCAGGCGTCATTAAGTTTCCTAACATCTACTCAAATACGTATTTCTCCTTTTTCGTTTCTTTTCTTGGACCACCATTGGACTCACCCAATCAAATTCCTCCACAGGTTCGATAATGCCTGCCTCAAGCATCTTATCCAACTCCAAGTGGACCTTTTCCTTGTATTTGGGATTAAGGTGATATGTCCTTTGCTTGATGGGTTTCGTGTCTAGTTTCAAAGTTATTTTCATCACGCCCAAATCACCTATGATGCCTTTAAAGTCTGAAAATTTTGTAGGAAAAATATCTTGTTACTCACGGAGTAACTCAACAAATTTATCCACTATGGCATCATCCCAATAATCTCCAATATTCGCAAATTTTGGTTGCGCTTCAATACCAATGTTGACTTGCCTAGTCTTCAATGGCGCAGTGATATCTGGGTTCTCTATCTGCGAACCTTCGACCTCACAGTGACCTTCCATCTCTGGGATATTGATATTCCTTGGATTCTCATCCTCCTCTTCAACAGTCACATTATAGCATTCTAAAGCATAGCGCAGATGGGTGCTCCAATCCAATTGAACCAACTCCAAAGGATCTTGCAGAATTCTGAAGATCGCTGCCTTAACCTCCTATAGCACCTCATCAATGCTTTTTGAATCAATCTTCAAAATTGAAGGTCATAAAAAATTCTTCCCTTAAGATATCCCACTCTGTGGTGCCATGGCGGAGCTCTATTTCCAGGTACCAATTCATAGGGATTATATTGAGAGTGTGACAGAATAAGTGCACCCACTAGCTGCGGCTTTGTTCCATAAACTTTAGTCCACTTTTCTAGATGATCGCACAAATCATTCCTCCCATCATATTTCTTAGTCAACCGCACTTTAGGATGACTAAATCGCATCCTCATCATTCTCCTATAATCGCGCCATTCATCAAAGCTATCCTTGTGTGTACCCCATCATCGAGCGAGCATAGCGCGCAGTTCCAAATCCAACACCTGAAAACGATGATCCTTCGGGACTTCTCTTTCAAAAGCATCCAGAAACTTATGTACATTGGTCAAACCATTGTAATAAGGTAAATTTTTTACCTCTGATGACACATAACGCAGTGATTTAGTCATCATATTGCAGTGCAGCATAGATACTTCATGCAGTCTATTCTTCAAATGCTACAATTCTTCATCTGAGTCTAAGGTATAGGAGCTTTCACTGTCCCATGCAATTCTATTGGCTTATTGGGACCTGACCCAGGTTCAGAGTTAAGTTAGCCAAACAAATCTCGGTACTACTGGCCCTTTCGGCAACATTCCGCGGAGCATGGACTGAGGTCTCACCTAAAGTAGTATGGGAGGTTACTAGAACCAAGTTTGCGCACCCTGGAGATGTCTGATGAGTTCAAGTGGTCTGTGTTTTGTGCAGGTCACTTCGTGCACTTTCCTGTGCCTCGCAACCTGATCTCCTACCTTCACGCAACCCTACTCAGGGGTTGAACGTTGTGCTTCTGCGTTATTACCCAAGATCTTATTGGTATTCCAATGTTAGTTGATTATTTTAGCCTACTTGCATGCTTTAAGTTATACTTAACAACATAAACCATTCATACAGGTGCGCATAGTAAATAAACAATATATTTGTAAATAATATCAAACATGCATTAACCCAAGAATAGATACACAAAATTATGATAAAACTTCTCTTTATTAGTTCCTTCCTTGGTTACAGACTCGACTCTACCCTGCGCACTCAGCTGCAGGGGTCCACACACTCAGCTATGGACTACTAGGCCTCTATGCACTCAGTTGTAGAGCCTTCTCCTACTCTATGACCCAAAGACACACTTCAACATACTTCCTTAGATTCTCTTCCTCTCTCTTTTCTCTTCTTCTTTCTTACACTTAGAGCCTCGCTCTATTTATACAATCCCATGGTCCACAGACCATGGGTAGGTCTATCCAACCGACATTACATTACAAAACTAGGGCGGACAACCCTATGACTCTATCATACTTTCACGCCCTGCACCCGCAATTTGTGGAGCTTTACAACAAGATTGGGTCAAAACTTGGGCTCTGAGCCCCAAAACATGCCTTGGGGGGATTCTATGCCTAACAGGCCCCCAACACAAACACCGTGACTTGCCCTTGAGTCACTCTATTGACGCATTGATCTTTGCGTGAAGTCCCTCCAATTGTTCTCGAGCTGCACAGAGTTCAGCAACGCACTAAGCTGTCTGTTGGGCTCCAAAAATGGCACTCATTACCATACATTTTTCACCTATGCTTCCATCATTTTGCTCACTATTCATCACCTTGTCACTCCATTTTTCCTACTATTCACCATTAATGGGTCTCATTTATATTTTCCAAATATTGTTTATTTTTAAGCATTTTTGAGAGAAATTCTTGATTAAATATTA
>APFE030344655.1:0-14739 GCA_000404065.3 Pinus taeda | reverse complement strand
AGAGAGGACAATCAAGAGACTAAGTTAGTCTTTCTCTTTTTGAATCTAAACAACAATTAAAGTTCATCCTCTTGTTTGCATTTTAAGTTTCTAGTTTTATGATTTCTCTATGATACTGTAGGGAAGGACAACCAGGATCTCCTTAGTTAGGAGCCTCTTCCCTTGCATATTGTATTGAATCGTAAATAATTTCATTAGACATAGATTTAGTCGCCTACTCCTGCACATATAGTGTTGGCATCATCAAAAGCTTACGAGTTTCCCTGGTCGATATTTAATGCAGCAATTTAAGCACAATAAATTGCCCAACACTGTCGCTTGCTAGATCTACTACATACGTTGTTCCGAGACCTCTGTAGCCGAACTGCTTTGCTTCATCTGTACTGGTATCCCCTGCATATGTTTATAGTCCCATGCCTTTGTCCGGATCCTTGGAGCACGAAGACTGTGCTTCTACTGGCTAGTCAGATAGCTGGGCCACCCGTGTAGGGCTTCAAGTGGCTACCATTCACTTTTCCTGGGAAAAGCTCTCCATTTAGTTTAACTAGTTGTACTACACCTCCATCCGTGACCTCCTTAACAATGTACAGTCCCATCCAATGCATTCAGAACTTTCCTGGGAATCTATCAAACTTACTGTCATATAGCAGCACCAAATAATTTACCTTGAAGGTGTGCACCTTAATATGTCGATCATGCCAGACCTTCTCACGTTGTTTTTGCACTTGCTGATGAAAGCCAGTCAGGAACTGTTCCTCCTCGAGTTCTTCCAACTACGTGAGCCTTTCGTCCAGGGCTTCGTGGTCCATCATACCTGTGAGTATTGTTATGCACAGACTAGGGACAATATATTCCATTGGCATGATAGCTTCCATGTCGTAAACAAACCGAAAGGTGTCTGTCCCGTGAGATTATTGTATGTTGTTCTATAATCCCATAGTACTACAGGTATGTGTAGGTCCCAATCACTCTGTTGTGCATTTCATGCTTTGGTTAGCATAGCCTCCAGTATTTTGTTGAATGCTTCTACTGTCCCATTGTCTTGTGGGTGAAACGGTGTGCTTTTCTGATGATACACTTGGAACTCTTCTGTTAGCCCGTTGATGGTTTCATTTAGGAAATGTGTACCGTGATCACTCATTAAGATTTTTGGATAGCCAAATCGAGTCAACACATTCTCAAACAAAAACTTTGTAGCCGTGGTGGCCGTGCAGTCTTTGACTAGTTGCGCTTCTGCCCAATGTGTCGAGTACGTTGTCACTATGATAATGTATGACGTGCCTATTTTTCCCTGAGGTTTGATAGGCCCTACAAAGTTGGTTTCCCATTTTTCGAAGGGTTGCAGCATCATTTGTGGATTCAAAGGCATCTCGTCCCTATGTGATGGTTTACCCGTCCTCTGGAAGATATCACAAGCCTTATAATGGGCTTTTGAATCCTGGTGAAGAGTTGGCCACCACAACCCTGCGCGGAGAATATTTTATGTCGTCGCGCATCTCGCATAGTGTCCTCCTGCAGCGCTGCCGTGCGCTTCCACAAGGATCTAACTTCATTCAAACTCAGGTACATACCTTCGTAGTATCTCATCATTCCCTATTTTGTACAGGTGCCCTGCGATGACAGAAAAGTCAGCTGCGTGCACCACCAGTTCCTTCTTTTGCTCAACAGAGTATTCCTTCTGCGCAATCCCTATTGTCAGAAAGTGGATTATATCTTCAAAGTGTCTGTCCGTGATGCGCACAACAAAAAACTGAGCGTCAGGTAATCCTTCCTCCAAACTAGTAGGTTCCTCGCCTGTCTCAATACGCGACAAGTGATCCAGTCCTGTGTTCAAGTGTCCATGCTTTACCACAACCTCAAATTCATAATCTTGGAACAATAAGAACCACATGCATATGTGCACCCCCAACACAGGCTTATTGACCAATTATTTCAACGCGGAATGATCTATATACATGTTTAAATGTCCTCCTAGAAAATAGTGCCAGTATTTTTGGAGCGCGTACACCATAGCCAATCCCTCTCGCTTGGTTGTGGAATAGTTTTTTTCTACTTTGGACAACCTGTGACTTGCAAATGCGATAGGGTGGTCCAAGCCCTCTCCACCTTGTGTGAGCACCACTCCTAGTGCTATACATGACGCATCCACATGGACATGGAACTTTACATCCCATTTTTGGAAAAGCAAGATTGGAGTGGAGGCCAATTTCCCCTTTCGAACATCCAAGATTTTCATGCAATCATCATTCCACCAGAATGTGACTTCCTTTTTCAATAGTTTCTCCATCGGCATAGTGATCTACGCATAGCTTTTGATGAACTTATTGTAGTACCCTGTGTGTCCCAAGGTAGCACACAATTTTTTAACACTTCGTGGTGCTTCCAAATTTAGAATTACTGCAACCTTTGTGGGGTCTACCATTAGTCCCTGTTTGCAAACCACATGTCCCAATAGGTTCCCAAAGGGAATGAGGAACGTACACTTCTTAAGGTTCAGCGCAATCTAGTGTCACCGGCAAGTATCCAGCATCAAGTGTAAGCTTGCTACATGGTGCTTAACCAATCCAAAGACAGTCCAATCATCCGGATAGACCTCCAGGAATTTGTGGATATATTCTTTGAAGGTGGCAACAACTATACACGAAAAGATGGATAACGCATTTTTTAACCCAAACGGCATGACGGTGTATTGAAAGCAGCCCCACTCAGTTGCGAAGGTGGTCTTGCTCCTATCTTCTGGCACATTTTTGATCTAGTGGTAACCTGAGAACCCATCAGTAAACAAATATGCTTCCTGTCTGCCGATATTTTACAACACTTCGTCTTTGAACAGAGTCGAGAATGGGTCATGCACACAAGTTTCATTCAATTTCCTAAGGTCCACACATATTCTTATCTCGCCCTTCTTCTTCTTCTCTTGTACTACCATAGGGCTTACCCAATCAAATTCTTCCACCGGCTCAATAATTCCGGCTGTGAGCATTTTCTCTAGCTCTACGCAGACCTTTTCCTTATACTTCGGATTCAAGCAGTAAGGCCTGTACTTAACCAGTTTTGCATTGGGTTTTAGTGTCATCTTCATCATCCCTAAATCACCAACAATCCCCTTTAAGTCTATAATCTTGGTCAGGAATAATTCTTGGTACTCTAGGAGTAAATCAGTGACCTTATCCACTGTGGCATCATCCCAATAGTCATCGAGCATTGCATGCTTTGGTTCAGCCTCCATCCCAATGTTTACCTGCTTCATTTTTACTAGCACGATGATGTCAGGATCTTCAATCAATGGTCCTTCAACCTCGTGATAGCCTTCAGTTTCTAGAATGTTAATTTTTCATGGATCTTCATCATCCTCCTCAATGTTTATATTGTAACACTCTAGCGCGCAACTCAGCTGGGTCACCCATTCTGGCTGAAGCACTCCCAATGGCTCCTGGGGTATTCTGAAGATAGTTGTTTTTACTGCTTGTAATGCATCATCAAAAGTGTACCACCAATGTTTTTCAAACATGAAGGTTAACAAGAATCCTTTGTAGAAGATATTCCATTCGCTCGTGCCATGGCAGAGCTCCGTCTCAATATACCAATTCATGGGTATGATATCCAGGGTATGACAAAACTGGTGCACCCACTCAGGGTGTGGCTCTTCCCGTAGACCTTGGTCCATTTCATGATGTGTGCACGTGGATCATCACGTCTGTCATACTTGTATGTTAGCTGCATTTGTGGCATCCCAAACCACATGTGCATCATCCTTCTGTATTCGTGCCAGTCCTCAAAACTTCCTTGATGCGTACCGCACCATCTTGCGGGCATAACGCATAGTGCCCATTTCAAAGCGTCGAAACGCTACTATTCCGGTACTTCTCTCTCAAATTTGTTTAGGAAATCATCCACCTCGCTCAACTTGTCATACATAGGCAGATCCATTACCTTTATTGCCACACAGCACAGCGACCTTGTCATCATGTTGCAGTTGAGCGTGGTCACCTCATGTAACGGTTCTACCATCATTCTATTTCCTCGTCTGAATCTGAGGTGTAGGAGCTTTCGCGTTCCCATGAAATCCTGCCATCCGCTATTGGATTTACCCAGTCCTGCTCCTGTGCGGTTATCTTGTAGATATAGTCTAGATCATCGTTGTTATCGTAGTCACGCACTGGCTCTGTGTAGTGTGACCCTTTCGCAGGGTCTAAAGGTACCACTACGCGTAGTGACTTTTTCTTGAAAACCATCTTGCGCTTCTTTAGATTTATCACTCGATTCATGTCAGTGGCCCAATTTATTCCCAGTAGCACAGGATAGGGATTTTTGTCATCAACAATCTCTATCACTTTGAAATTTGCAAGCGTGCTCGCACCTTTGATATCCATCGTTATTCCCTACAATCTTCCCATAGGTATGATCTTTTGCTGGTTCGCCATTTGCAATTGAATAGGAGACCATTGCAACATAGGCTTGCCCATGCACTCCCATGTCTACTTTGGCAGGACATTCACGTCTAATCCTAGATCCAAAATCACTTGATCCATTTCATATTCCCTGATATGCGCAGTCGATCTCATCTCCCTTCTTGTTCGTGTGTGCTTCCCAAGCTTCCAGACTACGCGTGGTCCCAGCACATCTAGTGATGAGTTCTTGCAACCCTTTCATAGCTTTATTGTCGCACAAAAACTTCATGCATGTATCTAAAAATGTAGTGAGCATTAATGAGTCCATTTTCGGTTCGAGTTTATCTTTACTTCCTGAAGTGGAGGCATTCGTGAAGCTCTTCTTAGCCTCCATGCATGTCTCCTTAGCGCGCTCTAAATCAAATTCTAGTTCCTTTGTTGGGGCCTTGCAAACCCATGCACTCTCTTCGGGTTGCTTGCCTTTGTCATCTCCTATCGTGATACCATTTTTTAGCACGATATTTACATTTGGGTCTTCCTCACGTGGCTCAAACCTCATCATTTGCAGGTTTTGAGTTGGGGGAGGTTGGAGTGCTCCTTTATCGCGCAACCTTGCTATCATCGTGGGACAGTCCTCTGTCTCATGATCAAACTAGGTACAATATAAGCATGATGGTCCCATTGGATTTGTATAATCACAGGCATAATGCCCTGGCCCTCCGCAATTGTAACATATCAGCTAGTTGTGCCCTCTTCCTAGTCCCATTCCTCCTCGACCTCGTCCATGCCCCTGAAATCCAGTGTGAGCCATCCTTGCATTTTGATCGAGGGCCCATGCTTTGGTCTGAACTCTGTAGGTAGGAGTCTGATCCATCATCAATTCATAACTTCTACAAGTATGCTCATCGTGGCCTACTAACCTACAAAAATTACAGAACCACTGTTGGGAATTCTACATATACTTGTGTAATAGATCGCAGTTATCTGTAGCATGCTTTCCTCCTATCTAACAAATCACACACCATAATGCAGGTGCCATTCTCAGTCCTACTTTTGCCTCTGGTCTCAATGGCATTGGTCCTCCTTCCGGCATGTAGTTCACGAAGACTGGATAATGTTCCTTGTCATGTCCGAGGCCTTTGCACTTTACGCACCATACCTCCTCGCGCGCTTCTAGGTGAGCTTTCTTGTCTTGTTTCAAACTCTACATCTCGAGGAAAAAGTTTTTCCACTGCGCATGGATTTGTTGAAATCCCAGGTTAGGATCTTGTATTGGGGTCTCGTGTAGTCTCATTTCGATCTCCAAGGCCTTAGACTGAGTGGTTAGCTTCTGTTATGACAACACATTCCTTAGATGAGGCGTCATTGATGCTACAAACCATGCGCGGTGTTGCCCATCCGTTAAGGTCATATTGGCTTCACGAATTGTACATTTTAGTCTCTAATCCATCTCCCAGGGGGTCTCGCCTGGAAGCATCGCGATTTCCTTAAATCCAATAATTGACTGTGTCTCTGATTTTGGCCTGCTAAATTCCTTGTTTAGCGCAGCTTGAATATCTGTGATCCTTGCGTTCGAGTTGTCATTGGAATGCTTAATGTACCAAGTTAGTGCACAATCCTGCAGCACGCTGACCAGTGTTGCTTTCTTTATATTGTCATCCGTGACTCCCTCCGCTTCCCATACAGCCCTCACCATAAACCAAAACTGGTTCAGAGCTTCATTCCCTACTCCTTTGAACACCGTAAACTTTGCACTTGCCATATTGAATTGTGGTGGTGGCAGAGGTGGTGTGGGCGAAGGCGGGGGTGAAGATGGTGAGACTAGTGGTGGTGTAGGTGGGGGTGGTATGCACGGAATTCGCTGCTTTATCAGACTGATTGCACTTCTTGGTGAAACCTTCGCAATCTCTTCCTCACTTTCCCGTGGAGGTGAAATCAAGGGCTAGATTCTAGTTCTGCACTACCTTCATTTCTGTAGATCCTCCCACTTCACGTAACCCCAAACATCAATTTATTTGCATAACCCTCTTTTCACACAGTAGCATTATAATCCAAGTGTTCAAAGATTTAATGTACTTACCTCGTTGTCCTTTGAGGAAACATCATTCTGCCTCGCTATAGCTGACTAAAGTATCTACTGCAAACTTGGTGATAAACCCTCCTATAATTCGATCAAGCCAGTGATCCACAGTGTGCGTGATCTTATCTTCCGATGCTTCCAGTCTACACACCAACTTTGGAGTCCACACAATAGATTTGTCGAGCCTACACCTTCCTTGACTATTTGCTAGCTTTGTGATGCACTCATACAATTCAGAGGGGAAGGATGCAAAGAAAATTTCGTGGATTTTTGTATATAAGTAGCAATCTAACCACTCTTCCTTTGATAATTGCGGATTCCTATTTTCCTGCACTGTAAACTCGTGAAGCTTTCTGTCCAACCACTCTTCAATTCCATTCTTTATTGGATTCCAGTGATAAGACATCAAACATATCTATGTAGATCTCGGTTCTGGCAACAGAGCCATTTGTTGGCTTATTGGGGTCTGACCGAGGTTCAGAGTTAAGTTAGCTAAACAAATCCTGGTACTACTGGCCCTTACGACAATGGTCCGCGGAGCGCGAACTGATGTCTCTCCCAAAGTAGTATGGGAGGGTGATAGAACTAGGTTTCCGCACCTTGGAGATGTCTGATGAGTTCAAGTGGTCTGCAGTTTGCACAGGTCGCTTCGTGCACTTTCCCGTGCCTCGCAGCCTGATCTCCTGCTTTTGCGCAACCCTACTCAGGGACTAAACACTATGCTTATGCGTTACTACCCAAGATCTTACTGGTATTCCAATGTTAATTGATTATTTTAGCCTACTTGCGTGCTTTAAGTTATACTTAACAACATAAACCATTCATATAGGTGTGCGCATTAAATTTACAATATATTTGCAAATAATATCAAACATGCATTAACCCAAGAACAGATACATAGAATTATGATAAAACTTCTCTTTATTAGTTCCTTCCTTGGTTATAGACTCGACTCCACCCTGCACACTCATCTGCAGGGGTCCACCCACTCAACTGCGGACTACTAGGCCTCTGCGCACTTAGCTACAGAGCCTTCTCCTACTCTACGACCCAAAGACACACTTCAACTTACTTCCTTAGATTCTCTTCCTCTCTCTTTTCTCTTCTTCTTTCTTACACTTAGAGGCTCGCTCTATTTATACAATCCCATGGTCCATGGACCATGGGTAGGTCTATCCAGCCGACATTACATTACAAAACTAGGGCGAACAACCCTATGACCCTATCATACTTTTGTACCCTACACTCGCAATTCGTGAATCTTTACAACAAGATTGGGTCAAAACATGGGCTTTGAGCCCCAAAACATGCCTTGGGAGGATTCCATGCCCAATAAATTCATCCATCAGCTATTGGATTAACCCAATCTTGGTCTCGTGTCATAATTTTGTAGATTTGACCCAAATCGTCATCACTTTCCTTATAGTCGCGGACCGGTTCAGTATGGTTCTGTAGGGTCCAATGGTACTACAACGCGGAGTGATTTCCTTTCGAATGACATTTTTCGTTTCTTCAAATTGATTACCCCATTCATATCAATAGCCTAATCAATACCAAGGAGTGTGGGGTATGGATTGTTGTCATCAACAATCTCTATCACTTCAAAGTCAGCCAGTGTGCTCGCACCTTCTATATCTACGATAACTCCGTACAGACGTCCCATAGGGATAATATTTTGCTGGTTTGCCATCCTTAGTTGAATTGGAGACTAATGCGGCACTGGTCTTCCCATTCTCTCCAATTTCTATTTAGGCAAAACGTTTGCATCAGATCCCAGATCCAAAATAATTTGGTCCATCTCATAGTCTCCTATTTGCGCAATGAGCCTCATCCCGCATCCCGTCCTTATCTTATGTTTTCCAATCTTTTTGTCTACATGGTGTCCTTCAAGAGCATTTTCCTTCCTAGTGCACTTATTTATCAATTCTTGTATCCCTTTCACAGCCTTGCTATCACGCAGTAGTTTCATACAAGTCTCCAAGAAGGTGGTGAGCAAAAAAGGGGTCAACCTCTGTAGGTGCACCAATTGCTGGAAGTTTGTCCTGAATTCATGAGGTAGAGGCCTCAGTGGAGATTTTCTTCGCCTCCATAAACATTTCCTTCCTGTGCTCTAGATCAAACCCAACCTGCTTTTCTGGGGCCTTGCGAACCCACCCACTTTATTCAGGTTATTTTCCTTTATCATCACTAATCATTATTTTGCTTCACAACACGATATTTACATTTGGATCTTCCTCGGGGGGCTTGGCCTCATCATTTGCAGGTTCTGGGTAGGATGCTGAGGTTGTGCCTTCTTCTCTTTCATCTTGGCTATCAACACATGGAATTCTTCTATTGTATGGCCAAACTGAGTGCAGTATTGACATGGCAAGCACGTCTCACTCATACACTCCTATGCATAGTGCCCTGGTGTTCTGCAATTATAGAAAATGACCTGTCCCCGACCTCTACCAGATCCTCCTACTCCTCGGCCTCATCCGCGGCCCTGATATCCTCCGTGTGCTCCCGTAACACCTTGATCTGGAGGTTGAGTTTCTAGTTGCATTCGATATGTAGGCATCCTCTCCATCAGTAGTTCATAACTATGGCAATTGCATTCATTGTGGCCCACTGATTTGCAAAAATAACAAAACAATTTTTGTGGCGTCTATACAAACTTTTGCAGCAAATGATAATTATTTGTGACATGTTTTCCAGCCGTCTGACAAATAGCGCGCCATAGCATGGGCCCCATACTTAATCCTACTGGAGCTTCTTGCCTCAAGGGCATCAGCTCCCCCCGAGATATAATTCACGAATACATGGCAACGATCCTCATCATGCCCCTGCCTCTTATACTTGAGGTACCAGACTCCTTTGTGCACCTCTATCCTAGCCTCTTTTTATTTTTTCAAGCTCTGCAATTCCAAACAAAGGTTCTGCAACTACGAGTTAATTTATTGGACCCCCAAAGACGCATCCTGAATAGGTGTTTCATGCAATCTCATCGTGATTTCCAGAGCTTCTACCTGCGTTCCTATATTTTGCTATGATAACGCAATCCTTAGGTGGGGTAGGAGTGCAACTATAAACCAATCGCAGTGCTGACTATCTGTAAGATTCATATTAGCTTCGCAGATACTGCACTTCAGTCTTTGATCTAGCTCCCAGGGAATTTCACCGAGCATCATTGTGATTTCCTTAAATCCAATTACCAATTGCGAGGCAGACTTAGGCTTACCAAATTATTTTTTCAAAGCGGTCTGAGTATCTGCTAATCATGCCAACGGATTATCAGTGTAGTACTTAAAGTACCATGTCAGTGTGCGATCCTGTAGAGTAGTAACCAACTGCGCCTTCTTTATATTATCAACCATGATCTATTATGTTGTCCGCACAGCCTTCACAACAAACCAAAACTAATCTGGATCCTTACTTCCTAAGCCCTTGAAGGCTGGCAACTTCATTGTATTCGACATGTTGAACAGAAGTGGGAGTGGTAGTGGTGTGGGTGAAGGTGTATGTTGTGGGGGTGATGGTGGAGGTGGTGTGGATAGTATCCATGGAAAACCTTGTCTTATCATCTAGACATCACTCTCCAGTGAAGCCTGTGCTGCTCCCTCGTCGTCACTCAAAGGAGGTCCAATTAGCGGGCTATATTCAGGGCCTGTTCTTCCCCTATCTCTGAAGAGCTTCCTACTTCACGTAGCTCCAAACATCAAGGTAGTGGCATAACCCGTTTCTCACACAACAAAATCTTAATCCAAGTATTCAAAGATCTTAGATACTTACCTCACGGTCCCTTGAAGAAGCGTCGCTCTGCTTCGTTGTAACTGAATGAGGTGTCGACCGCGAACTATGTAACAAATCCTCCTATAACCCAATCAAGCCAATGGTCAACAACGCGCGCGATATTATCTTCAAAAGCTTCCAACCTCCGCACTAGCTCTTGGGTCCACACTATTGGACTATCAAGCCTCCGCCTTCCTTGGTCATCTGCCAATTTAGCTATCCACTCATATAGTTCAATCAAGAAGGTGCAAAAGAAAATTTCGTGTATTTCTGTGTACAAATATCTATCTAGCCACTGTTCTTTTGTCAAGTGAGGATTCTTGTTTTCTTGCATGGTGAATTTGTGGATCTTTCTATCCAACCACTTCTCAATTTCCTTCTTGGTCGGATTCCAGTGATGTGACATCACACATCTCTTTATGTAGATCCTGGTCCCGGCAACAGAACCATTTATTGGCTTAGGGGGTCCTGACCTAGGTTCAGAGTTAGTTGCGCTAAACAAATCCCTACACTACCGGCCCTTTTGGCATCAATCCGCGTAGCGTGGACTAAAGTCTCACCCAAAGAAAAATGGGGGGATGCTGGAACCAAGTTTCCGCGTTCAGAGATCAGTGTGATGTCTGTTTATGACCTAGAACTACCTTCACGCAAATCTCTAAGCCCTTAAGGCTTAGTGATGTATCTTTCCTTGATAGACCTTTAGACCTCTATGAAGGTCTATGACTAGATTTTGCCGACCCTGAATAGGCAAATTAGCTACTTACGCACACCATATATTACCCTTAGATCAGTATCTACTCAGATCTGCCTAAGTGTTTGATAACTTTAATAGAAAGTGATATGATCTTCGTGTAATCACTTAACATTAATTGCACTCAGATAATAAGATGGATCAAGTAAATTTGTGCATCAATACATCGTCATTTTATCATAGCATATATCACAATCACACATAACAAAAGTAAAGAGATAAAACATAGGAATTTCTACAACTGTCTTCTTTATTGATCTTCAATATAGATTTATAGAATCAATACTTCCCTGCACACACAGCTGCAGTGGTCCGTGCACTCAGCTGCGGACACTACTCTAGACCTCTGCGCACTTAGTTGCAAAGCCTTTTCCCCCTCTAAGACTTACTCTCTGCGCTAGAATTCTTTATTCATACCCATAGACAAACTTAGATCTCTACCTTAGACTCTCTAAGACACACCTATTTATGTAATCCCATGGTTTGCGGACCATGGGTAGATATTCAAAAACCGACTCAAGCTTACATATAGGAGGCTAAAAACCCTTGTTGACTCTTAACTAACTACAAGCTCTGCCACCACAATTTGTGGAGACGTTTCATCTTTTTACATCAAAACTTGGGTTTTTTGCCCCAAAACTTGGGCTTTTTCCCCAAAATTGACCTAGGGGAGCCCATCCCAACAGTTGCATTAAAATCTTAGAGAATTTGGTATTTCATGATAGATCAAAATGTATTGGAATTACATATCACTTCATCCAAGATTATGCTCAAAGAGGGGTAGTTGAGCTTCGATATATATCCACATATGGATAGGTTGTGAACATTCTTTTGAAGTCATTGATGAAAGGCAAGTTTGTTCTTTCTAGAGATAAGTTGGGAGTGATGAAGAACACTTTCCTCACTAAAATGGATTGTTGATATTTAGCTTGGACAAGTGTCTCCCACATTGGATTGGTGTCTAGCATGTGGGAGAATGTTCAAAAGTGGTCTCTAGAACATTAAATTTATTTATTATAAATGTAAAATGACTTTGTATTATTAATGAATAAAGTGGCTTAAGTGATTTAAGTTTTGATAATGAGAGATTATATCACAACCATAGATCTTATTGGAAAAGGAAATAATTTGAGCCATTAGATCTAGGTTTAGGGTAAATTCATATTGGTGAGATATAAAAGGATATTCTATGGAAAAGGCGCCATTATTGTTATTCACTTTATTGAGGAAAGATAGAGACACATAGAGAGTTGAAGAAAGATGGGAGTAGCAAGAAGGGGAAAAATTACTAAGATATTTGGTGGCACAAACTAAGTAAAGTACCGATATTTATTACAGTAGATTATGTATAAATTGAGCAGGAAACACAACACATTTATTGCAGGTTGTATAATAGAAAACATGCGGATAAATCGAGATAGATTTTGGCATGATTTTCAAGGCATCGATTGCTGTCATAAATCCATACGGATAATATAGAAATTGGGCACTGTTGTGGTAAAAACACAAACCCCCCATTATTGATGCGTCCACTTCGAATAATGGGGACCCTTTCTATAAAAATTTTGGCTAAACACCTTTTTGGATTTTTATTTTAGTTGACTGCCCTACGCTTTTGTTAATTTTTAGTTTTCTTTGAATTCTTGTTTTGATTGCTTTGTTAGAATCGATTTTCTATAAGCTTCACATTGACGCTTGTTTCGCCTCATTTGGTCAGCTGGTTTGAAAATGTCACTCCTTTGAAGGTCTGATTATTTATGTAGCCTAGGTTAAAAATGCATAAAATATACAATATCGCATTTTGTAAATAAATTAGTTCAATAATGCATTCAATTTAAATATTAACTCGTAGAGATTTTTACTAACATTTTTCATTTTTCGGCCAAATCATTAAGTATCGAGAGTTAAGAAGTTTACTCCAATTTCTAAATCAATTATTAATCTCGAAAACCCAAAAATTTCGAAGTGGCTGTAATTTATTTTTATTTTTACTTTTATTAAGAGTGGTTGTAGTTTATAAAATAACCCTCATAAAATAAAATCAAAATCAAAATTGATTTTTAATATTAAATCTCAGATTAATTAAATTAATTATTATTTAAATATAATTTAATTTAATTAAACTAAATTTAATATATAATATAATATAATATTAAATCGGATCAGAAGTTTTAATGGAGCAAGTTTTAATAAACCCCCGATACATACCAAATTGACTTGTCACATTTTAAAAGCCTGATGGCCGATCCCCGACACTCTATACCTCCGATTGCCGATGTACGATGGCTCGTTAAGCATTATGCAAAAGTTGAATATCGCATTGGGAGTTTTTTATATGTCGCAAGTTTAAAACATTGATATCCCCTCACTCCCCGATCCGATAAGTCAACCGTGTTGCATTAAGCAAAGGGGTATTAAGGCATTAACTTGTTTTGGTTTAATATAATTTACAAAATATACTCATACGTATGAGAAATATGGGCTAAGTAATATGGAATGGGCATAAGGCATAAATTTTAAAATTAAAACCCATGTAATATGATTGGTTTGCCTTTAAGTAGAAGTCACGTGGAGTACTTATGAATGGTAAGATTAGTATATAGTTTAGTTTAAATATTTAGTATTTAATTAATAATTTAAATTAATAAGATTAATTAATTTTGTAAATTAATTAATTGAATAATTTAAATTTAATTATCATTTAAGATTAATATTAATTAGTATTTTTTTTAGATTAAATTTGTTATAAATAATTAATTAGATATGAGTTAGTTGAATTAATAAATAGTTTATTAATAATTAGTTTAGTCTATAATTAACAATTAATTAGAATTCTAATTTAGGATTTAATTTTTAAATGAGAATTTTGATTTTTTTTAGCCCAGCAACAGAATTTCCAGATTCATGCCAAATTTGACTCATCAACTTTGGAAGCTCATAGAATGAGTTTTACTTGGCCAAATGAGGCCCAGGACAGCTCATTGGAAAGAGAAAATCAAGGAGAACATTTTTTAGGAGGTTTCACTAACAGATTTAATCATTTATTGGGTCAAAAATCAGGCTCCGAATTTTGAGAACAAAATCAATTTTCTGAGTTATTTTCTTCAATTTCATTTGTCCAAAGCCTCTTCTAATTGCAGATTCATTGATCAATGATATCCTTTTCCAATCAAACCATCTCAAGCATCAATAGAGAGCTTATATTTTATTTTCAATTATTTATTTAAATAGAATTTGATTGAATTTGATTTAAATGCCAGCAATGCTATTTTGATTTTATTGTTGCATTTTAATTTATTTTAATTTCTTCTTGCAGGAAAACAGTAAAAGAGATATGGAGAAAAGGATTTCAAGCAATAAGAATGATCCAACAATTAAAAATTAGAATTATGAACAAATAAAATTATATTTGGCAGATTTCTCTTCAACAAAATTTCCTCTCCAAAATTTCTTCACAAATATTGTAAATAACAGATTGCAGAATGGAATAATGGCTGCTCTCCTCTGCAATTTTAGACTTCTCAAAGCACTATTGTAATAGGAATTTCGAGTTGTAGGAGAGAGGAGAGAAAATCTCAGATCTGGGGATTATTGAGGATTTTCCCTTTGTATCTTGAATTATGTGTGAGGGGCAGAGTTTGCACTATTGTCACTCTAGTTTTGAAGGCAGAAGTTCAAGCAATGTAAAGGGCTGTTGGAGACCAAGGACAGAGAAATGGATGCAATAAATTGGTATTTCTAATACT
>APFE030344649.1:0-18540 GCA_000404065.3 Pinus taeda | reverse complement strand
GTGATTCATTTCACTAATTTCAATCCCACTTCTTCACCCCTTTGAGCATCATTGGATGCAATGTAAGGGATTTGTTAAAAACCTTGAAACAACATATTTGTGATGGATGAGCTTTGTAGAGAGGATCTTGTTGAGATATTTATGGAGAAGATGATGGATCTTGAAATGATTCACAATATTGTAATTTCCTCTATAAATTGTATCCTTTGAGAATTGAAAGGAGGTGACCATTAGAATGAAGATATGGCCAGCCAAGGTGCCAATAGATGTTATGTAATAGTTTAGTGGGTTTAATTAATGAAAATTGTCTTATAATTTATGTGATTCTATGTGTGTGCATGGCGATTTAACGCATTGATGGATTTATTCTTAGATTTATTGACTTTGTTTGATGAATTAATGTTACATGTAGACAATAGGGTTCTTTGGTTTGAAGTGGAAGTGACGATGAGTTACATTTGCAGAATCATAATCCCCAGGTACTATGATTGGGACCATAATAAAACTTGAAATGATAGACCCCCATAAATCATTTGCATCAAATGGTATTAGAGAGCAGAAGATTCCTCCGTATAGTGTGGAGGAGAAGTAGCAGAAGAAGGTACAAGTGATTGAAGAATGGTAAGGGATGTGTTTTATCTATGTAGGTGACAATAGAGGAAGGGTAGAATATTTGCAATATCCTAGAGAAAGGAGTGCTCAAACAGTTCTAGAGAAGAGAACTAGGAAAATGCCAAAAGCCCAAACTTAGGAAAACATTTGGTGAGGTATTGTGTAGCAAGGTGGAGACTTGTTAGTGTATAGGTGAGTTTAAACTCATGAGTTAAATTTGTTACGAGAGGACTATATGCATATGATAAGGACGTCATAATTTTTTGTACCTTGGGTGTCTGATCTAGGACCATCAACCAATCTTGTGAAAAAAATTAACAAGAACAACTTCTCAAAGATGAAAATGAGAAAAATGCATCAAAAGGTAAGGGATTTGTTAGAAAGCTTGAAAAATCAAGTTTGTGAGGGATGAGATTTGTGGAGAGGAACATGTTGAGATATTTATGGAGAATATCATGGATCTTGAAATGAACCACAATATTGTAATTTCCTTTGTAAATTGTAGCCTTTGGGCATTGAAAATAGGTGACCATTAGAATGAATAATTGGCCAACCAAGCCACCAATAGATGCTATGTAATAATTTAGTTGGTTTAATTCACAAATTTTGTTTTCTACTTTATGTAATGGTGATTTAATGCATTGATTTCCTGATGCATAGATCCATTGACTTTGTTTGATGAATTAATGTTACATGTAGACCATAGGGTTCTTCAGTTTGAAGTGGAAGCAAGGATGAGTTGAGTTTGTGGGCTCATAATATGCAAGTGCTAGTAGTGGGAACATAAGAAAACTTGAAATGATAGCCCCCCATTAACTGTTTGCGTCATTTGAGAAACGACTGGGGATCACAATAGCCATGCAACAACTTATATGTGAATGGAAGCAATTTTATATTTTCTTCAGAGATACGTGAAAATTTCGTAACTAAGAACTCCACTAATTTATTTCTTTTGTGCTTTCACATAGGTGCCTCAAGCTCTAGGAACCCAATTGGTTTATTTTGTTACAAGGATGCGACTCGAGGGAAGGTCACATTGCAATGGAACAACCATAGTTGACTCCAAGAAATTATATTGTTAAACAATTAGAATATGTTCCATCTTCAGAAGTAAATATACTCTTTTTGGTTCTTCAAGCAAAGGTTGTCATTTGTATTTTTAATGGTTTTTGGCCAATGTTTGAAGATTTACCTCAATGTATGACATGGTCCAAAAATTGTGGTATTTATGTTTGTTTAAAAGGTTTTTTCATTGTTTGGTACAATTCCCAAGAAGATATAGAGAAATTTCTGAAGGAAAAGCCTTGTTTTTATGGAAGAGCAAGACTTTTCATCACCCCTTGGTTTCCAAAGTTTAATTCCACAATAATGGTGGTAAAAAAGGTATTGGTTTTGGGGAAGGTTTCCAAACCTCCCTCTTCCCTTTTGGCATCATAAGACCTTACAGGGAATCAAGAAAACTTTAGGTTCCTTTAAAAACATGATGATGAAAGAAGCAAGAAATTGTTATTCACCTTTTCCCATATATATGTAGAAATATACCTAAGAAAGGGTCTACCTAACTACATCTTGCTCAATCATAAATATTTCCAATGGATTCAAATTTTGGACTATGAAAACATGACACTTAGATGCCACACATGTTTTCAAACATGACATATTTAGGACTTATTCCCTATCGCAAAGAAGATACAAAAAAGGAAAAAGTATCAGAACACTAACAAAAAAGGTTGGCAACGTGTTGATCTGTAACAAGAAGGGGAAATCAAGGAGGAATTTTCAATTTTGTTCAAAATAATAATATAATACTATCCAGGTTGATGGTGAACATGCACCTAATGTTAGTTTTCTAGTGCTACGAGGACAAGCACGAATTTTGTACTATGGATAATTACTTCTAATTATATTTTGCACTTTCTATATTATCATTAAGCAATTACACTTCAAAAAATTAGACTATAAATGCAATATAATAATTCAACAATAGATATCATGATCAAATATTAAATACCACAGATTTTTCACCCAGGAAACCCAACCTTGGTAAAAAAACCCAACAATCTCTTCTTAGAGAAATTATTGTTCAATTCAACAGATGGTACAATTTGATTTTCAGTCAAGTTTGGTCAATCTGACCACATAAATTAGCTAGGTAAAACATGGTCCAAAATGCCCACAAAATTAGCCAAAATATTGCCCAAATAAATCAATAAACTCTACCCAAACTTCAGTCAAACAGTGCCCATAAATTTTGTTCAATTCTACCTTAGAAAGTATTATTCAATTATGGTGAGCTTTTCCTTAGAAATTTTAGTCAAACTACATCATACAACCTATGGTCAACTTAGAAAATTTGGTCAACTTTTAGCATCAAAAATGTGTTCAACTCTATGATTAACTCAACTAGAAAGAATTACAGTCAACCCTCCAGAAATTACGTGAAATAGATTATAATAGAGCTTGGTCAACATTAGTCAAACATATTAGAGAGCTCATTCAAACTCCAAATATCTTTTGTCTCTTTCCTTCACATGTGTGAATAGAAGATATCATTTTTTTTTGGTTTGAATTAATGCCAAGGTAGTCAAATGATGTATTTATATTGGCAAAATCATGTGGGTTTTGACGAAGGGTTAATTAACCTATTCAATTAGGGGGGATGGCATGACTGTTCCAAGTTGACATTAATTAAAATTATCTTTTCTTTATTTTTATTTGAATACCGATGTAGCTATGAAAATTAAACACTCTTTCTTTGATAGGGAGGTATTATTCTTAACTTCTTCAGATGTCCGCTTTGTTAAAAAAATATCCTTCTCTAGAAAATATTGAAAGAGCTAACTATGCTTATGTATCCATCCACTAAATGTTGAAATAATCCTACTTTAACATCATGCGAAGGGATCTAGTTTCCTACTAGTCAACTCTCCTTTGCAAATGGATCTACTTACCCACTAGTCAAAGGCCTTTTGGGTTCACACAAGCCTTTTGGCCTTCTTGGGTCAAGACTAGTCCTTGTTCACCAACTATCCAAGATGTCACCTAGAACTTGGTCAACACCTATGACCTACAATGAAAACCTAGGTTATTACCATTCATGAATGCCAATTGAATGGTAATAAAATTCCCAATTCTAAAGGAACTCACTCTACCCACTAGCTAAATACCTCTTGGAAATTTAGGGGAGCACAGTAGGCTTTGATGCTCTTTGGTCCATTCTCGATAGATACATTACATGGCCCTTAGTCAATACTTTTGATATTTCAATATCCTAACCTAAGGATAATGTTTGCCCCTTAATGCTACAATATCAACACTCCCTCTCAATGAGGGAGGCATTCTAAGCCACTCCAAGGTTGTACCTTAAGTATGAAAACTTTTCCATGGGTAGCGACTTGGTGAGAATGTCAGCAACCTTCTCCTCAACTTCACTAATCTCTTCTTCTTCTGTACCATGTATTAGATGTAATGGTACTCAATCTCGATGTTCTTTGGCTTGTCATGGAGAATGAATTTTTGAAAGATTCACACAACTTTAATTGTCACAATATATCCTGGTATGTTCCTGTAGTTGATCAAACAATCGTGAAAGTACTTTTCAAATCCATACTGGCTGCAGTGTACTTGGCCAGTATGTAGTGCTCAGTACTAAAGTTGTTTACTTTTTTCTCATCTAAGATATCATAGTAGAACCCAAACTAAAACAACATCCTAATGTGATCTTCATGTCTTCAATACTCCCTTTCCAATTGGAACCTGAGAATTCATATAGTTGTACTCCATATTTTGGCACATATCTCCAACCATAACTAACTATCCCAAAAAGATATATCAACACATGATTTTCCACAATCCAATGTGAATTCCTTGGTTCCACAAAGAACTAGCTTAGAGTGTTCAAAAAATATTAGGTCTATAATTAACCAAATGCATCAATGAGCCAATCAAATGTCAATACATAAAGGGATCTACCATATATGAATCAATTTCTATCAACTTATTTAGATTGGTCACCATGGGAGTAGACATGTACTTGTAGACCATCATCCCAAATCCTTGAAGGATCATAATGGTATACTTCCACTTAATAAGGGATTTTTGTTGGCTACTACCATACTATTGTAGTGGTTTCAACCACCCTACAAAATTTTTCCTTAGGTTCATTTTGGAGCCTCCCTACAAATCATCCTTAGCAACATGTCCTAGGTTGTCAAGTACATAGACTTCACTGGCTTTTTATTAGCTTTCTAAACTGTGCATGTTACTTTTCTTCACTCCCCTCATAGGCTAACATTCCAGACTAGGGCAAGTTGCTGGTTGAGAAGATCCCTAAAAAAATTGTGCAATTTCAGAGGGGAACCAACCTTCCCTCCAAAAATTGCACAAATATGCTGGCCAGCACACTGGGCTTAGAAATTGCACAATGTAGTTAGACAATCTTCCTTTGGAAAGTTGCGCAATATGGCCCAACGCTACAGCTCAGCCCAGAAATTATGCAATTCTTAGTAGTAGTCAGCTGCTCTTCCCAGAAATTGTGTAATCTCTCTGGGACATCCAGCACAGTTCCTCTCATAACTGTGCAAATCCCTCTCTCATTCAAGCAGGATGTTTCATGTGCCTTCAAGTTGACCGGGTCCCTTTGGGACTGAGCAAAACTAACTTCCATGCATGGGCCTCTCTTCCTGAAATAGAAAAAGGCAGCATGCAAAAGGAATCCCTAGATATAGGGAACTATTTTTCGTTGCTAGAGGTTACATTCAAGGCTCATTTTACAAACCTCTCACCAAGTGTCGCTTTTTCCTCAATTTGTGGCATGCACATCATAAACTTGATCTTATCAAAACTCGTGAACCAGACACTGCAGAGCTCATTCCTCACATCAACCTTGCAGCTCTAACATCCCACATTGCATCGAGGATTCTTTGGCACTTTTAGCTTAGCTATTTTAGGGTAAGTTTTCTTTTCATGTCTTGCATTATGTTTCTGTACATGCACATATTGATGAAACTACGCCCATACAAGTTATGGACCCATCTAATAGCTGGCATGGAGTAGAAAGGGTGAGTAGTACTATCGATCGCATGAAAGGGTGTTCAAGATAATGGATGTCATTGTATGCATTCATGTGATCCCACCCATTTGGCACATTCACCGAGCTGAAGAAAAGAAGCAATTCTAACTGGATCTGGACATGTATTTCGACAAGTTGATGCACATGGTCACTAGCACACACTTGAAGATCAACACAGACTATGGATCAGTATGTTGTTGGTCCAACTGCACTGAAGATGATGATGCACATGTTATCAGACGAGTTGGACAGAGGAGCCATATCAATGTACTCGGATGCAATGGATGCAAGAGTTCACTTTCAAAAGGATGTCACCTTTGAGTGTGTGAACACCATCAGGGACAACCATATTTATATTAGTTCACCTGTCGACCATCATGAGGATGTTGAAGGGTTTGTCTTCCCACATTTGTCCAAGTCTTAGTGATGTCTTTCATGGCTTGCTCAAGACATTTTTTCTCACATGGGTACATGTGCAAATTGTATGTAACATCTTGTAAAGTGGAAGTCCAAGTGTCAATAGTGGAATGTAATAGTCATAGAGTAGCTAAAGAGTTATGAGGGTAGGTGAATAGTCACAAAGGGGAATGTCAAGGGTCACCCCACCCTTCGCTATTGATAGTACCTCATAACTCATTGTAGAGTCTTTTGGTCAGTCAAGCTTCTGATAGGAGTATCTTAGAGAAAGTTTGGAGAGTATTGTAATGAGCCTTGGCTTCTCTATAGTGCAGATTTAGTACATCTCTTTGGAGGAGCAGGTGGAAGTGACCATAACGTTCTACTATCGAGACTAGTGGTTGGTCGTGGTTGTACTGTATGATTGGAATTTTCACTTCTTAATATAACAGAGCCAACACATTTCATGCATGTTTTGTTATTTTATTTCAGTTAACTTGGTTACTCTAATGATATATGTATATGTTTTCTTACGCATGTATGTATAGACTCCTTCTCTATATGTATGTATGAATCTTATTGAGATGTGTTGTTGGTTTAACCATCATTTTGGATTGTTGGTTCACCTTCCTTCTAGTTTGTGATGCAAATTTTCTCGTGTGTTATCTTTCAAGATGCGTGTTTACATAGGTTTCCAAGGGGTGCAACCATTCCACCTCTCATGTGTTAGAGACATTCATGCACCTTTCTTGGCTTGCTGTGTGTCATGGCCTTGCTACCAATAGGGAAATCTTACTTTCCTATGCGTGCAACCGCAGTCAAGGCGATATCATATGACCCACTGTTGGGATTCCTACACCAAACAGCCTGAGGTCTAGTTGGGACTTCTTACTATGGAGATCCCCTAACATGTTGGTGGGTCCAACACTGTCAAAACATACTTATATTCCCAAGTAATAATGCTACAAGTCTAGGTCCTTCATCTAAAACTCATATGTCAACTCACACTTACTATGATCAATGAGATTCTCTGATCCTATCAAAAACAAGTCATCAACATGTAGCAACAATATCATAGGCTCACCTATAACAACCTTTTAGAAAAGGTTGGGATCAACATCACTCTTGGTGAAGCCAAGACTCGCTAGGTATCCATCAATCCAAGAATACCAAGCTTAAGGTGCCTTCTTGAGTCCATAGAAATATTTCTTCAATATGAAAACATGAGTCTCCTTCTCATGCAACTCAAAGCCTTCATGTTGTCCTACGTACACTTATTCATAAATCACTCCATTAAAGAAATTTGTATCCACATACATTTGACGCAATTTCCTGTTGGATTTTATAATTATGGTCAATCTTCATAATGTATATTTTCATCATTTATGTAAGCAATTTTTCTTCATGCTCAAAAGGAAATTATATTATATGCATATTTCAAAGAAAAATTAGAAGGCTTGTTCTTTAATACCTTCTAAAACAGAGAATTTAAATTGGTATTATGTTTCACAGCTCCATAAGATGACCAAGTTGGCCCCTCTTGTTCATGTCATCTAGGCCCCTTAGAGGCACCGATTTGACCCTCCTAGATGGCTATCTATAAGCATTCATTCCTCCTCCATAAGATAACAATTCAACCCACACACAAGACAAATACATTTTCTCCCAAGTGAAGGAAATATGTTGAATTTAAAGTGAAGTTTATCAAGTCAAAGGAGTAGATAAATAGGCTTGCACTTGTAGAAGAAATCTCTGCTACAATTCACAAGTGTTGAAGGAACAAGCTGATTTTTCTGTGGTAAATTTTCTATGATCTGCCTAAACTTATGTGGACAGAGAGGGCCAAAATTTGGCCTCCTATCACAAGCTTAGTTTATACCTTAACTAATTTTCACTTGTGGGAATCTTGGAGGAGGGATGACTTGGAATCTTGGTGGTTTTCTAGTCTTTCCATCTTATTAGTCAGTTTTATTATCATCCTTACTTAGATATCTCTTTTAGTGAGTTGATTCTATAAGTAAAGGTTGGTGGGATTTCTCCCCATGTTGGTTTTCCCATGGTAAACTCTTGTGTTATTGTGTGGTTGTATCTTTATGATCCTCTAGCATTTTGTTATATTATTGAATTTCTTTGTGTAATTATTTTATGTTGAATAATAAATGTAAGAAAAATCATCAGAAATAATTATTAGTTTAGAGGACTATTGAAAACTCAAAATTTCAAACCCATAATAGAATCAATACAAATAAAAGTTATAATAGAATTTCACCTAGAAACTTGAGCCAATGTCTCCTCATATTCCTCTCCCTCTTTCTGGGAGAACCCTCTAACCATGAATCTTACATTATAATTCTCCATGCTACCATCCACTACATGATTGATATTGTAGATTCACTTGGAAGTTACCACTAACTTCACCTCATGTATTAACACAATATTCCACACAACATTCTTCGTGATGGATTAATATTCTTCCATCATGTCATCTTTCCAAACTTACTGAAATAATGCCTCATCATAGTTGGACAGCCTGGAATCAATATTATGACTCATTAAAGTGCCACGAGGAGCTACACATCCCTCAACTTATTGCAATGTACTTCAAAGACATGATAGTCTCTTCTTGGGTTCTGGAATAATTTGGCCCTTCTATCTATTCTTGATGATCTAAAAGATGTTCCACAAGTTTAGAATGCCCTAAACCAACATCCTTGACAGTTTCATGTTCTTCATCACCAACACCATTTCTATACATCCTATAACATCCCCTGGTAAACCTTGCATGAAAACACATAGGATTAGATAATTTTTACACAATTTACACATGTTATTGTTCTAATTACTTATTCCATTTTCCTTTACTAGATATTAGATATAATATTTATCTTTACATATAGTAATGTTTAGTAAACAAATAAGAATTTACATAACATAACATAACATAACATCCAATGATATAAAATATTATCGTAAACATCTTGATGTAACATTGCATCATTTCCATGATTCTTTCAACTATGTTAGTTAATCACATACTTGGTAATGTAAATGACATGTTATGAAAATAATTAAAATAATCCAAATAGAACCATAGGAAATCACATCATTCAACACTAATATACCTTGGAAACCCCGTAGGCTGAAAACCAATAAATGTTTACTTTTATTATTAAACGCCCATGAGGGTGTTCACCCCTCACTCAATGGTTTGTAAGAGAGTCTATCTCTTAACCATTATCAAAAAAATATTATAGATAAATATAATTTAAGTAAAACATGTCTATCTAGAAGATTTTACAATCATCATGATATCATTTACCCACAAATTCACAATCTTTATGTCGTTATGGCCTAGATTTTCCCCATCAGTGGACCATCCTACAACTGGCACCTTTCAATGTTCATGCAACATTAGTTCGCCATTATTTCCTTCCATTGTTGTCTTCAATAAAATTTGATATCATGATTAGATAAAGTATTAATCAACCAATAATCAATCCTTATTAATGATTCTGCAACATCTATTCATGTGCATACATGAAATATAAACAAAATATCATGACATGTTCCCTTTAGCAACACTGAATATGCATTAATTATAGACATGTCACTATCAAATCATGTCCATAAATATATACCACATTAATTTCTCTTTCCCTCCCATAAGCTTACATTCTTTTCCAAGGAAAATCAATACCATTGTCCAAATTCTTTTAAAGAATAATATAATCTTAACTTTCATATTCTTGCATGTATTTATATAATGTTGAAAAGTGTGCAACAAGATATGTTAAATTTAGGAAGTGCTAAAAATATAACTTCTAAAAAATAGTACTTCTAAACATAGTAGTTTGGCCAATGAGCATTTTGGCAACCTTGGGTTAGAGGTGAAACTGCTAAAAATAACATTTTCTAAAAATAGCATTTCTGGGTCCCTTCCTATTTTTAGCAGTTCCTGGTCTAACTATAGGAAGTAAAAACGAATTTGATCTTACCAGTAGTTTAAAATATTAATTAATTAATCTCCATGAGTTAATTAGTTAAGGAAAAGAAAACTTGAAGTCTTTGTGAGAACATGCAATTATTTCTCCATGCATTGGGGAATGTGTCCTTGTTTTGCTCCATTGTTTGAGGAATTAAGGATGAGTTCTATATTGAGAGGATCAGTTGACTTAGTTTAACTTATTCAAGTTCAGTTAGATTAATTTAACCAGTTGTTAAATTAATGAGATATAGTTTGTTGATTCTTGCATGCATGTGACAACTATTATTTTCAGATAACTATGTATTCACTCATGGATAATTGATGCATGTCAGTTCAGACAGAAACCCAGTTGAGATCAGAGAAGGGACAGTGTACTATCAGTTTGATGAATATTTTTACTATAAAGTAAGCTCATCCATGATGAGGATTTATCTCCTTCAGGTTTGTGCAATTAGATAAGAGGTTAGTGAGTGTGTGAAGAGGCCAATTCTCACAGGTGGCAGCACTGGACCCCAAGGAAATTTCATAAGAAAATAGGAGGCTTGGAGGACAAAGGATAAGGTTTGTGAGAAGACTTTGACTGTCTATGAGCAAGAGAGGGATTGCAGAGAGAGCAGGATAGGTTGTGAGTTGATTCTTTCTATAATCCAGACTATATTTCCACTTGTATGATAATACAGAGTTGGGGTTTTACGCTGAGGCTTTCCCTGGGTAAATTCTTCTGTGTTATGTGTGATTGATTCCTTCTTATCAATTATATGTGTTCTTATTGATGTTGCTCATGCTCGATTAAGATTCTGCTAAATTGTTTTTAGAAGTAGATCAAGTGTTTTGCTTTAGTACATTGCATTACCAGGTGATCTACAGGTGAGAAATTTCTACATGGTATCAGAGCTAGCTGATTTGTAGAAAAAGTTCTACATGGTATTAGAGCTAGCTGATTTGTTGAAAGATTCTACAAAATTATACATATAAGCTTTTCCCAAATAACAATAAAAATATGTGTTATTTTCATGCATCCACATCAAATTTATCCAAAAGGACCCAACCCCTCAACCAATATCATGTGAACATATGTTACCTTTCATGAAAATACATTTTCTTCTTGAACATACAAATACACTTTATCCTATTATAAAGAATTATTTTCAAGAAGCCAAATGCTATATGCATGAAATACATATTTTTTTATTTTCAAAGGGTAAAACATATTAGTTAGTATTCCTATGCATACAATTATATAAACTTTATTCAAAGAACCTATCCCCTCAATTATTACTTTTGGTGCACACAAATATGTAAAAAGGAAACTAACACAATGGTTATTATTCCTATTCATGAAAATGCATATATTTTATTTTTTTTCCAAAAGAGTCTTTCACAAATAAAGCTTGATACCATCTTGTATGCAAACACACAGTCTTTCTAGATGAAGGTTAACAAATAATCTTATTTGAAAATTCATAATATTTCCAAATGAAAGCTAACATATAATATATTATTCTTGTATATGCATAACACCCTTTAAAAGAAACAGTGTAAATGGATATTCCTTTTTAAAAGCAAACTATTACCTTAGTTGGTGTATACAATATACACCCTTCTAGCACAATAGCTTTTATTAAATTTCACAATATTAACCATTATTTTTTGCATGTAACGTCCATGTTTCTTTTCCAAGAAACTAACTCATTAATTAATTCATTCTCATGTATTAAAAAATAATCAAAAGAAATGGACATAATAGCTATTACTCTTGCATGTAGACATAACCCTTTCCAAAGGAAACTAACATAATATATTTTCAATTATGCATGAAATCCCAATTAGTTATTTTTTTTACGCATGAAAACTACATTTCCTCCCAAAAAATCTATCTCAAAAGTTTTACTTTCCATGCATGTAAAGTGCATTTCTTTCCAAGAAATCTATTTCAGTCAACTATTATTTGCATTCATGCAACACATTTTTGTTTTCAAGGAGGAAATTAACACAACAATTAATGTCTCTATGCATAAAGAATCTTATTCCTTTTTTCAAAATATCTATTATTATTTTGCGCATAAATAGATTTAACACAATGAACTAATCTTTTGTGTATGTAAATACACATTTCTTTTTCTAGGGATCTAGGAAAATAGTTATTATTTGGTTGCGCAAGGTTCCCATTTAACATTTTTCAAGTAAAACAATTTCGATAATTTAGTTATTATGCACACAAAATCCATAAATACATTCCCATAATTTCATAACAAATCCTTTTAAGAAAATAATTATATTTAACCTATGCTCATGCACACAAGAAACGTGGATTTTTTTTCTAATAATATATTTTTTTAAAGACTTAGAACATTTAAACACGTTTATTTTTTCTTGAACTTATGTAATAATTATTATTTATATGCAAAAATTCCTTTCCAAGAATTTAGTATAATAGTTATTAGTCATGTAGGTATATTTCTTTCATGTAAGAACACCATATATATATATATATGTAACGAAGCACAAAACAACTTTTTATTTCAAAGCATCTATTCTCTTCCAGGGAACCAACATCATGACTATTGTTTTGTGCACCTCTACATGTATTATTTTCCTAAAGAAATAATAATATTTTTTCTTTCCATACTTGCAAGAACACATATTTATTTACAAGAAACTAAATGCACAATACCTACTCCTTCATGCATGACCTACTCCTTCGTGCATGCAAGCATGTAATTCTTTTCAAAAAAACAAACGTATAATAGATACTTTTATTGGATGAAAAAGAAAATACTTATTTTCAAGAACTCAAGTGCACAATAGTTAATTTTTTAATGCATAAAAATATATAAACCTTCCAAAGAAGACCCATGCAAAATATATTATTCTTGCGTGCAAATTTAAACTCTTTCCAAAATAAGGCTGACACAATTTATGAAATAGATTCATATGAAATATTTTTGACACAAATACTTATCTTGGTAGCCATGATAGCCAATGAACCCCATCCAAACTAGGTTAAGCTGAGTGGTAATAGTAGTTTCATAGGCCTTAAAAGGATTTCCAATGAGATATTCTAATTAGGAATTCAACTCTTGAACACTTATATGAGCATCCAAATTTTCTCACATCACACCTAA
The DNA here is from genome assembly GCA_000404065.3 of Pinus taeda. NCBI lineage: Eukaryota > Viridiplantae > Streptophyta > Pinopsida > Pinales > Pinaceae > Pinus > Pinus taeda. The sequence continues at coordinate 5,351 of APFE030344649.1, read as the reverse complement.
TGATGCAACATTTACTGGTTTCCTCTTCCCTAAAACAACATTCATGGGCTTCAAACTTGTGACAAAGCCTAAGAAAAAACTTAGGATTATGAGGCAATAGTGCTAATGAGACTCAAGCATGAAGGGAGATGATTAGAAGAGAAACAAGAAGCTAACAAAGATTCAAATGGAGAAGGAATGAAAACTTTGATAAGGACTGTAAATATACGAGACCCTTGATATTTGAATGTCTTGGAGATGTGTTTATGAATGTGAAAGATGTCAATGTTGCAAATAAGAAGATGTCATGATGAAAGACCATCATAAAAGGTAACTTTTATTTATGCTCATTTTTATTTCTGAAAAACATTTGGTTGGGTTGAAATAGGGCTACCAAAAGAAAATTGTACATGTCACCTACAACTGAGAATGGATGGAATGTACTAAAATAAACATGACCTAGAAGAGGTAGTTGTATGAAGGAAAGCTAGGTGTCGACTAGAAGATCTATTTCGAAGGAAAAGAAGGATAACATGACTATTGGTTAAACCCTATGGTTCATTGAAGGAAAGTGATGGATGGATGATTCCTTACAAGATCAAGGCTTCATGATGAACAATTTGAAATTCATGACATCGAAAGGAGGGGACATACAAGTAGTTGATAGTACCATGATCTCCACCAAAGCATTGTTGTTGGAAACAAGTCCCTAATTGAGATGGAGATTAAGCAAGTCCCAAGTTAAGAGGGAGCTTTATATATTCCTTTTATAGGAATGAGTTGGTCCTCCCTAGTTAAGAGGGAGTGACAGATATGGTTCCCTACTTCATGTGTCATGCACTAGACTAATGCACCAGACTAGGACTTACTGTTGTAAGTCTTAGTGAAGGCCATGAGGAGAGATATACACATAATTATTTTCTTCATGTTATGAAGAAAGAATGGGGGATTTAGTAAGAATCAAAGATTGATTTCGATACTCTTTGAGGATGTGGTAGGGAATCCAATAGGTAAGAGTAGTTAAAGAGGAAATTCCTTGAGGATGTGTTATTCCAAGATAGGATTTGTCCTAAAAGGGTGTACCTTGTGAACACCCAGGTGTGGTATGCGCCTTAATAGATAATGATGATGGTTTTTATCAGTCATTGGTCTCACCAAAATTGTGCCACGATATTGTGGAGAGATATAATTGTTAGTCAAGGCCTTGCTATGTGACAATGTTGGTTGGTATGATAAGATTCTCTAGCATAAGCTAAGGAGGTATCTTATGAGATGGCTTACCAATCCAACTTTCGTTATGAGAATTCTTTAGTTTTAGAATGTCCAATTACCTTGTATGGATTATGAATGCCTCCTTAGTTAAGAGGGAGTGTTGAAATATGTAACTAGGTCCAGTCTGCATAATTACATATTAATCATGATTTCATGTATTTGATGTAAAGAGAAAAGGAAACTTATTATATTCATTCTTGAGGAATGGTTTTCATGCTCAAGGGAAATTTATTTTATAGGTCAGGCACCCATTGAGTGCTTCTAAGGCTTTTGGCTGAGTCAAAAAGTCACAAGGGTCATTGTCATGTATGGAAGACCCTTTTGGTCATGTTACATATTGTAAAGAAAATTTCATTTGAGTCAAAATAAAGTCAAAGAGCCTCCAAGACCTTGTCATGGTGCCTTAAGCAAGTCAATCTGAAGGAAGAAATTCATACCCCTGGAAAGCCTATATATAAAAAGGAACTCAACCTCATTTGGACACAAAAAGAGAAAGTTTGATCTCATAAAGAAAGAAGTTGGAAAAGGAACAAAATCAAGTATAAGAAGAATAAAATCAAGATCAAAGCTTTGGATCTCTCTCTCTCTCTTGTGTTATGGTTGCTAAAGTGTTTTGGGAAAGTTGAGTTTCTAGAAAATTGTTGGGAAAGTCAAAGTGCTGGAAAGTTGTTGGGAAAGTCAAATTGATGAAAGTTAATGGGGTGAAAGCTACAAAAGAAACTATTGGGTTAGAGTTATAGAAGAAACTACTAGGTCGAAATTGCATAAGAAAATGATGGGTCGAAATTGTAGAAGAAATTGTTGGGTCGAAATTGCAGAAGATACTGCTAGGTCAAAATTGCAAAAGAAACTACTAGGTCTAAGTTGTAGAGGAAACTGTTCTGGTCAAATTTTTTGGTGTCAAAATTGTTGGAAAGAAATCTCATCAAGTAGAAAGGTTGACATGGTATTGGAGGGGTCTTTTTCAAGGCTCTTAGGTCTTGTAATTTGTCATTTGAAGATTATATAAGAAGAGAATAATTCTTGTGGGTTTTCCTCTCAAGAGGAGAGGTTTTGGCCCTGGCTATAATCCTACATTTCATGTCCTCTGTCTCTTTGATTTTTCATTATTTGGCACTTGTTTGATGATAGAAAACACAATAGTAATCAATTTGAAGAAGAAGCTAAGCATTTTAAGTATAAATACCTCACAAACGATTATCAAAGTAACAGGAATCATTTAATCTAGTTACCATAAATTTATCAACAGTGCCTACAGAACACAAAGGGAGTCCTTCATTGATTTAATGGTTCCTTAATACTTCCATTTTCTTAGTGCCTTATGTGCTTAGTTAAGACAAATTTCTTAGAAAATTATTTTCCCTTTTATGCTGGGCTAAAAGGTTCCACACTGAATTCCTTACCCAATTTTAGTTAAAATCACAATTTCAAATATGATTTTTATGATTCAAAATGATTTATTTTCTCCTTCTATTTAGAGTCATTGTCTCAACACCCACTTATGGTTCTATTACATTCTATATGTTTTTTTTTTTTTTTTTTTCACGCCATTCTCTATAATTCCCTTACTCATTCACATATGAGAAAATGACATAATCATCTCATTGTTAACATCACACACTACTACTTTCTTCCTCAGCCCACACCATAACCTACCTTCATGATAATATGGGGTCCCCATCTAGGGCTATATGGCCAAATAAGAAGTCTCAAGAATAGGTACATAGCCCATACGTTTGGGAAAATTTAGTAACACTTCCCATTTATTCCAATAATTTCTAGGAATTGGGTAGTTGAACTACAAAATATGAAATTTGAACCCTTAATTCAAAGTATGATAGGAAATTCCCATTTTTCCCCTTTTAGGTTCTTCTTAGGTATCAAGATCCTTGTTTATTGATTTGTATTTTAGATTTGTAGCAACATATAAATAAAAGTAATATTAAATCAAATAAATATGTCAAGATATCCATACTAAACATTTCCATCATTATAATTCATAAATTAAAATTACAAAAAATAAGGTTTTAAAAAGCAATGTTACAATCCCCTCCCCCTTAAACAAACACCATCCTTCATATATCGTAAACAAAAATGGTTATGCATTTTTTCATGGCTTCCTCCATTCCCATGCTACCTCATCAACTCTAGAGTGTTTAAAAATGTAGCAAAAAATTCTCAACATGATTTTTCCTTGATTAAATTGAGGAAATTCGAATGTCCATGTCAACAGACAACTTGGATGATGTTAACTTGTGTGACATGACTTGTGTCACCCAGTCTACTCAGTAAATTCAATTTGGAGGAGTTAGAGTTCAATTTTACATGTGTTATTGCTAATTTGTAGCAATCAAGGTCATCTATCTCAAGTTGTTTTCCACTAAACTAGTTCTAACATTAGGAGGAACTAGTGGAAGGTCAGTTAAGTAGTGGAACTTCAGGGAAACTCAATGATCATCCATTTAACTGAGTAATAAACCCAAAATATCTAGTGCATCTAGAGAATTCGAGTAACCCAATTGAGGTGGAGATTCCAAGGCAATGTAACATCAGTTGTAGACTAGTCTTGAGTGTACATGTGTTGCATGTAGTCAGATGACCAACCTAAGGAATTGTGTAATTCAATTAGAGGATTTTCCTAAATAATAGGGGATAATTCCTAAAGGAACATATAAAGGAAATAAGATCTCAAGCTGAGGAGATTTTTGACTAAGTCTGGGTTAGTGACCTTCAGTGAGTAGAGAGAAAGGTTATGCACTTGCAAGGTGAGCTCAGTTGAGAAAAGAAATTGTAATACATCTCTATTCATTTGATTAATGCAAGAGGCATTGGGGTTTTTAGTAGATTATTTCCCTAGATAAAAATAATTATTGCATGTGTGTTATTCATTCTTGTAGGTCTGAGATTTCTATTCTAAATTGTGAAATAATGTCCGTAGAGAAGTAGTGTAGGTTTGTGTCATGTGATTTTGATTAAAAATTCATGAAAATATGCAAATATACAACCTAATTGCTACCTGGGATTAGAGTTCGATTCACAATAGAGCATAAATTTTGAAGTTGTTTCCTAGAGGTTCAAATTTGAATATTAGAGTAGTGAGATTTCTCGAGAGCTGAGAAGAAGACCTTCAATGGACCAAGGCTAGAGTATGGCTTGGAAGGCACCTCTAATTTTGTTGCATGGAAGGACCACATAGAGGCAGTATTGGATGACAATGGATTGTTAGAATACATCAAGACAAATGTTGCAAAACCACAAGCATCTGATGCCCAAAACCTTGCCTAGTGGGAGAAAGATGTAGCCAAGGAGAATAATCTTGGAGGTAGTACAGAATCATAATTTCTCGAATCTCCGTAGAAAAGAAAAAAAAAATCGATGTGGAAATCACTGAAAAAATGTTCGAGCATAGTAGTGACCACAAGAAGCTGGTGCTTAGTGATAAACTTCTAAGTATCAAGTTGCAAAAGAATGACACAATTCTGCGGTATCTTAGAAAGTTTACAAAGGGTTGTGATGAACTTGGCGGGGTTGGTGTTAACGTGTTATCCATTAATTTGTCACACTCCCCGTCTCATACGCTGAGCTGTCAAACTTTGCCCAAAATGTCACAAAGTGACAAAATTTGTCATGAATTAGATCATTATGCCATGAATTCTCCACATAAGAAGGAAAGCACAAAGACCTAAGGAGGAGAAACAAGTGAAGCTTTGGCTTCACAGTTTGAGCTTGAATTTACCCTCATTTCATGCATGGTCAGCATAGTGATGGGAAGCATGTGGTACTTAGACTCAGGTGCATCATTCCACACGACGGGAAATAAATATTTTTTCAGTGACCTGGAGGAAAAATATTTGCAGATGCACATCGATATGGGGGATGATGGAAGGTATAGTGCAACTGAGAATCTTACAGTCAGCTTTTAGAAGGAGTGATTCTTCGTCTTCAGGTTGAAGGATGTCATGTTCATTTTGGGCCTAAAGAAAAATCTCATCTTTGTTGTAGTGTTAGAAGATTGCGGTTATGATGTGTTATTTAGAATAGGAAAGGAATTCCTAAGACACATAGCCATGAGACAGATGAAGTAGATTGAGCTTCTTGTG